>JANHZU010002116.1:147997-158758 GCA_032468055.1 Acrochordus granulatus | reverse complement strand
TCTTGGAAGCAATACAGAAGTTGCTTGACACAACTGTTTCCAAGGTATTTTTTAATGGCATAAACTATTGTATAGCTCTGAGATTTCCTGTCTCTCATTCAAGTACTGCACATGATCTACTGTGCTTGGTTTGGTATCATCAAGATCATCAAACTGGTTTCCAAATTAAACATGTAATCAATATAGCAATTTCAGTTTATGGCAAAAACATTTAGTGCATAATTGAGAGTTTTAGATTAAAATGCTTCATTGGCCATGGAATTCAAGCCTTTCATTGGCCATGGAATATGCAGAATTCTGAATGGGAAATACAATGCTTTTTTCCCATTGTAGGGAAATGGTAATGGTAAGTAATGGTAATGGTAGTAATAGTAAGCAATCATAGGCTTGTCATAGTAATATGTTCATACATTTGGCCATTTGTGTTTTAGATTCATGCCCCTTCTGGCTTATTAAGGCCCTGCAGGAGGGAAGGTATTATTGTGGTCTGGTGGTAGTCAAGTTGTCCTTGAGAGATGGAATGGTTCCACTGGCTCTTAGAAGTAATATTGTACCCCCTTCTTGAGACATTATTGCTTGACTCAACTAATCTAGATAGCTTTCGTCCATCTTCAAACTTCTTTTTTAGGGAAGGTTGTGGAGAAAGTGGCAGTTTTGGAGGATGCCTTTGGATTATCTAGACCCCTTTCAGTCTAGAAATTGGGACTGAAACATTGAGCATTGACTGCACTCATGGAAGTGCATCTGGAGGGAGCAGGATGGAGATAGTAAACCTATCCTGATTCCCCTTGACCTCTCAATGGCATTTGATACCATCGATCATGGCATCCGGGAGTTGGGGCTGGACAGTATGGTAGTGTGCTGATTTTCCTACTTCTTTCAGGGTCAGTTCCAGTCAATGTTGAGGGGGGGGCGGGGGAGATCCAGCCCACTTCGTTGAGTGCTTCAATCCTTTCTCCTTTCCTATTCAGTATCTATATGAGGCCACTGGGTGAGGTGATTTGCCAACTTAGGGTGAGATATCACCAATGTGCAGATGACACCAGTTTTATATCTCCATTCTAGACTCTATTAGTAATTCTGTGGATGTCCTATCTCAGTGTCTGGAGGCCTTTAGGGCCTGAATGGGTCAAAATACTCTCCAACTCAACCACAGCAAGACTGAGAGTCTGTGGGTATTTGATCCCTCCAGAGACAAGGTCTTTGCATCTTTAGTTCTGGATGGAATAGTACTGCTACAGACAGACCTGGTATGCAGTCTGAGGGTCCTCCTAGACTCATGGTTCCTGCTCAAAGAGCAGGTGGCAGCCATGGCTAGGAGAGCCTCTCTATATATTTGGGTAGTTTACCAGTTGTGTTCCTTCCTGGAATGGGGACTCTGTTCACTGTCACCTCTGTCCTTGTAACTTGTTTAGATTATTGTTACATGCTCTACATGGGGCTGCTCTTGAAGTGCATTTAGAAGCTTCAACTGGTGCAGAAGTACACAAGTAATAAATAGTGTCAGATACACAGCACATCTAACACCATTGCTATATGAGCTGCATTGGCTACCAGTGTGTTTCCAGAAGTAATTCAAGGTGCTAATTATCACCTTTAAAGCATTGCATGATCTGGAACTAGGTTACCCGGTGACAGTCTTTTTCCAATAATCTCTACCCAATTTGGCCCAGAAGACTGGGTAAGCTGTGGACCCCATCAGCCAAAGTGTTTGCTTCCAGGGACCAGAAGATGGTCCTCCTTTGCTGTAGCCCCTGCCCTTTGGAATATTCCCCCTTTGGAATATTGTCCCTTAGAATGGCCTCAACCCTGTTTGTCTTTTGTGAGGCTCTGAAAACTTGGCTGCGTACTTGGACCTGGGGCTCCAAATACATTAAGGACCTCATCTCTTGGCTTTACTATTAAATTGGATAATTATCTTGGCTGCTGTATATATCTATTTTTGTACTGTTTTTATTGGTTTTAAATGATTTATTGTTTTAGAATTGTTAGTTGCCTTGAGTCACATAGCTGAGATGGGTAACTACAGAAAACAAACAAATGTATTTATTATGATGTGATATTAACAATACATGATCACTTTTCAATTTGTCTTCACTGAAAATGTGGCTGGAGCAGTGTCTTTATTCCTTATTTATTGATCTATAAATGTAGTGACTCTATCATTAACAACAATCCCAAAGCAAAGTACTCAAAGAACAGAAGAAATATGTTATCAGTCTAAAAACAAATTTAAAAAGACAAAACACAAAAGCAAAAATGACAAAACATACTCACACAAATGCAGCCAAGTGTCTGAGTAAGCAAATCTGCTTTTTTGTCTTGAGCTGAAAACTTATAGCATTTGGAGACAGTCATAACTGGGAAGACATGGAATTCCATAATCTGTACCATAACTAATGAGTCCTTTCTGACATCACTATGATTAGCCCTGCAGCTTAGCTTAATGCTACTTTAAAAGCATGTCAACAGAAGAAGCTGGCCTTTATTGCATAGCAATAGGGCTCACATTTGGAATAGGCCCATTTAAAGGAATGATGTATATTTGATAGGATTATACAGATCAATAGTTTTAATGCAAGGCAATAAAACTAATTAAAATCCGGAGGGTGATTTCAGTTGGGGGTAATCTCCATGCATTCTCTTTTATTGAACTTTGAAAAATCAGTTGTGACCTGTATTATTGATAACATAGATATGTTGATCTATGAGTGAATAATAAAAAATATTTCTTTGGTTTCAAGTCGTAGTTATAGCTTTTTTGTTTATTTATATAGGTTGGAATTTTGGGCGATTATTCTGACAGGTGGGATGTAAATGCTGCAATCAATAAATTATATTAAAAATAAATACATATTTGTAAAGGTTTTAATATTTATTAGTGATACATGGATGTGAGCAAAATAAAGGAAAATTGTCATTTCTATTGCAATAACATGGTATAAGCAAAGTGTCCTTGAGCTTCTGTGTTGTCTGAATATGCTAATAGGGAGAATGAAGAGAATTTATAAGAAGGTGTGGGATGCAGGGAAAGCAGGGCAGGACAAATTGATTGAAATCAAAATGATTTAACTCACCTAAGAAAAGACCTGATTTAAATAATTGATTAAAATCAATTTTCTAATTAATGTATTTTCTGAATAAGCATGCATACTAATCACTTGCTTGGTGATTAAAACATTGTTTTTTTTCATCCAGTTCTGATCATACAAGCATGGATCTTCAAAGCTATGAAGTTAGGTAGAGATAGTAGGGAAATTGCCAAATTAAGGATACCTAGCTCTATTAACGTGGTAACATTAACCAAATCACTTATGTAATATCACATGTTTTTATTCAAAAGTAAGACACATGGATTTAATGGGATTTTTCTAGATCATAATACCCATCTTACTGGCATTAATTAAAGAGTGGAATGGTTTACAATGGGATCAGGATACACATCCATACTATTTGGATGCCAACTTAATTAGTAAGACTTTCAATAAATCCTATTGTAGGAATGTACTACACTTCTAATAGCTAAGCTCTAGATAAAAATATTTTTACCACTAGTTGACTATTTAAATTGAAAACAAATTCAATGGATTCTTTTCAGATAGTCTGGTCTATCTAGGGGGGCTGACATCACTGTTTCTGCCTCTTTTGCATTGCTTAGGTAACTTTTTTTTGCATATTTCTCTCAGGGTCACCTTCTTTATCTCTATATACTCTGAGAAATTGTCCAAATGTTTAGAGTTTAGCACTTACCAATCTTCACAGGACAAATTACATTAATACTAATGCTGCAGGCATTAGGTTACCAATAGGGCACTGGTTAACAATAAGCTTCTAGGTACAATTAGATTGTATTAACTTACGTGGTATGGCATCTTTGGTATTAACTTATGTGGCATGGCGTTTTTTCAACTGCAAAACATTCATTCATTAGAATAAAGCCAGTGAATTCAATCTATCCAGGATAAACTGCTTGTGTTGTTGTACTTTAGGGGAGTGAGAGAGGCTGTGACTTGGTGGCACTGCTTTTTAGGAACAGATCTAGTCCTCTGGAACAGCCTAAGTCTAAAAGCAGGTCTAAAAGTAACCCTCCCAAGTCAGTTGCAAAAGAAGATTTTAACAAATGTAGCAACCTGACCATTCCATATGTTGCTGGAGTACTGGAAAAAAATCAGGATTTTCAATAAACATATGTGTGTACTTCAAACCCATGAACATGCTGAAACATAAATTAGTACATCCTAAGTACAAGCTACTCAAACATAGACAGATATCATTTTTGCCATACAATGAAGCCTATTCAGAATCTTATGTTGGAGAGAGAAAGCAGCTTCTTCCCAGATATTTTCAACAACATAAAAGATGTGAATTGTCTGCAGTCCATTTGCACCTTAAAGACTACAGACATTCCTTTGATGACTGCAAACTCCAGATCCTTGATGAAGAAACTGGCTTTTCAAGAGGAATCAAAGAATCCATTTATGTAAACATGTTAAATTCTCCCCTTAAAGGGGGGGTTAGATTTCAATGATCTCCTGTTTATAATGTAGCTTTAACTCATATGCACAAAAAACTTTCAGTCTCATTTGATATGTTATTGTACTGATCCTTAAGGGAAAAACTGGTCTCTAAATCCTTATTGCTTATCATTGTCACTCTGTTTAGCTTATTATGTGACAAACTTTCTCTGGTTTGTGTCCTGTATCCTGCATTTTGAGAAATATATATATTCTTGCCACCTCTTCCATTTCCACATGGGATTGAGAAAGTCTCTTGGATAGGAGATGAAACATTTTCCAATTACATCTACTAATAAAAGTCCAGTTACCTTTTTTTGAGAAAGTTTTGCATTTTTTGCAATTTTGCTTCAGCCTTCCAGTAAATGTATAGTTGATTCTGATTATCTTTTGGAAGCTACTCAAAACAGAGTAGCTCCAGAAGGCACTTGCAACTCAATTCAATCTTATTTTGCTTTTAAATTAGTTTTCTTAATTTAACCGTATTGTTTTCATTAGTTTATGGACATTTTATTTATGTACTTTTATTGCATGTTTTTCTTGTGTTTCTTGGAGATTCATTGGTTTACATGTATAATAAATACACACAGTTTACTCATGGGGCCTGTTCCAATGTTGCATTGCCATAACATAACTTAGCAGGAAACAAGGAGTATGTTATATAAATTACACTAGCAGTTAAGTTTATTTTTGCCTTTGTTTTATGAACACATCTTGGTTTATTCATGGCTGCATCCTATCCCAAGGCCAGCCAGAAATCATGCTGCCCTTAAACTTGCTGTCACCACTATGCACCTTTACTGGACACTCAAAAGGAGTCTGTGCAGTTCTGCTGTTCCTATACCCTTAAGGTAGAGCATTTTAAGAGTTGTAATTGGTGATTCCCTTGGCTGAAATTCTAGTTCTGCCTAATATAATTCACCACACGAAAAGCCCAATCAATTGGCATACACTGTCTTCTTGTTACTCTATGCACATTTTTCCCTTCTCCATCATATCAATTAATTTAGCACCGATTTCTTGAAATTAAAGGTTCACCAGTCAACTATTTGACCTTTTATCCACTAAGTAGAAGAAAAATTTAGATACAAGTAAAAAAAAATTACTTGTATCTCTTAGCTGCTATCTAGTGGCTGCCCAAATTTGTGCAACTACTTGGATTTGTACAACTATTGGATAACTGTTTTTAAGAGATGGATTCTGTGGAATGGTTTAACTGTGGTGATTAGGGTGAGAGTTGCAAATTACCCTAAGAGCATAACTTCAGGCAACATTTCCGGCAGCCTCCTTCATGTGCATTAATGCATCCTACATTGCACATATGCAATGTCAATGATCTCTGTGTCAGGAAAAAAAGGTTAAAAGTCATAAAAACATGGGAAGAGAAAGGACTTTAAATCAAATTGATAGCAATGCATTTCATTAAATGAAGAGAAGGAGTGTTGAGATATACAAATATGAGTCATATGAGGTAGAAATTGTAGTTTCACTATGGGCTTTCACAATGATTGCTGGAAAGAGTAAGGAAATGATTGTAAATTCCCTTTCCCATCACTTTTGTGAAAATATATAATTCTACACTGTTTTCATGCTACAAAAGCAATACTCCCTTAGCTAGAGATACAGGGTTCCTCGTGTAGCAGCTGTCCTTAAAGCAGCTGGATTTTTTCTTGGGAATCATGGGGCTGCCTGCAGCATTGATCCAAGGAAATTGCATTTGCTTAAGAACTTGCGAAAGCACACTCCAGGGGAATTTTCTGTTTTGACATGACGCAAATTTGATTAATACATATAAATAAAATTGCACAGTCTAATAGATGGATTATAATGCCTATGACAGGTGAATTTAATAGTGTAAGAGCTACTGGCTTTTTAAAGACTTGCATCTTCTCAGAAGAGAAAAAAATATGGATCAACTAATAAGAACTTCAAAAAAAAAGAAGAGAAAAAAAAAAGCAGAGAATACCATTAATATTTTGGTTCCAAACATTCTAATTCTGAGAGTCTGATTCTATAGTTATAATGATCCTGGCCCCAACTGATAGAAGATGCTTTAATACAGGTTTACATCAATTCTTAATTTATAGGGAACATTTGTATGTGATGTTAGATTTCCAGTATCTAGGGAAAAATACATAAGTCTGAATTAAGTGACCATTTAGCATACACAAGCAAGAAAGGCAATTCCTAAAACGAAAAAGGGAAAATATATGCAATATAAGGCTATGCCAACTGGCAGGATTTACCTCTGAGACATTTTATGTTGCATGGTGTCATGTTCTTTCTCACTGACACACAGGGGCAACATACTTCTCTTTGCTGAACTGCTTCACATCACAGAATGCAATGCTCCACTTTTAGAAGTGGGTGAATCACATCATCTTATAAGCTGCTTTGAAGGGGTGCTCTGCATAAAACTTCCTTGAAGCGAAATATCTTTTCAAAGATTTATGCAGTGTAAGGTAAATCTTCTATATGAGAAGCAGAAAATGGGCTTTTCTTTAGTGAGGAATAGGTTTTTGTGGGGATATTAAAATTGAAAGGCAAGGAAAGGAAGAGGGAACTGGGCAGGGAACTGCTGGAATATGTGGTTATCTGGCATCATTCCCATGATGGCAAGGCAGGGGCCTTAAGCAATCATAGTTTCCTTTGATATCCTCGTACCTTTATATCAGTTGACAAACACACTGGGTGGAAAGTGGCAGACGCTAAGCTGGCTAGCTAGCTGGTACCAGGGCCATAGAGATGAGTGAGACATTTCCGGTGTCCTCTGATAAAATGGTTGTGGAACAAGAATAAGAGATGCTGTCTGGAAATAACAATGGGGAGAAGGCAAGCAATTGATTTCCTTCCACCTGAGATGCCCCGGGAGGCTATCATAGTTTGGGGCCACTGCATCAACTTTTTACCATAGCTTGGCCTCAGGCATTAAGCTGCATTTCACCTAAGAACTGTCAAGTTGTACTTCCTTTCTGCTCTGTGTGACAGTATGGTTTACAGAGAATGAGGGTATGAGCCACAGAAAATGAGCTGGAGGGATGCAAAAAGATCTGTGGATTTGGGATTCCTATTTTAAATCCTTTTCAAATTCCAAAATCTATTCTATATTCCCCATTAATTGACAAATTATATTTGCATTTAGAAAGGGTAGTGTATGACCAATACAGCTATTAGAATTCAGCAATAATTTTCAAGAAATAAACCAATTCATGTGGAAAAACTCCTCCCTAATTTTAAATGTGATTGGTTAGCTATGCAAATAAAAAAATCTATGAAATATGGATACTACTACACTGATAAAGCAAAACAGGTCAACAGACACAAGATAATTTTTCACAAATACTTCTCTACTACTCAAAACTACAGGTAGTTCTCAACTTACAACCACACTTGGGACTGAAATTTCAGTTACTGAGTGACATTTGTCATTAAGTGAGACGCCCGTGTGCAATACTTGGTTTCCTAGTTGCAGTCGTTAAACACACAGGTTTAACAACCACACAGGTTGTTAAAGTAGAAAGAGTAAAAAAGCTGCCTGCTGAGGGGATATCTGAACTGAGCTTCCTTTCTCCAGCCTACTGCAGGAGTTCCCTCTGCTCTGGGGTATGGAGGCAAGGGGACATCTTTTGGGAAGCAGCAGAAGCTTGCAACCTTTCCTGCCAGTTTCTCCATTGACTTTCTCGGGAAGCCAGCAGAGAAGATTGCAAATAGTGATCACATGAGTGTAAATGTGAACAGTTGTAAATGTGAACAGGTTGCCAAGTACTTGAAATACAAGCACATGACCAGGGGGAATAGCATTTATTATTCTAAGGACGGATCATAAATAGCTTTTTAAAAATCCATTGTAACTTCAAACAATTATTAAGTGATTGGTTCTAAGTCAGGGACAACCTGTAATTCAAGTTAGCAGCTAATAAATACAAACATAGACACGAACATACAGCATTAAGCTACAGACTGAGACATGCACATGTGATTAATATCTAATATAAAAGCAGCAATTCTAATGATCTCTGTAGAGATATATTTTCATTACTTTGTTTGTCTAGATACATAGAAGTCCATAAACATAATAGAAACGTAAACACTTTATTTATTATTTATTTATTAAATTTATATGCCGCTGAAATCCAGACTCTCGGCAGCTAACAACACTAAGAACAATTAAAAACACTTAAAAATAAAAATAAAATAAAACCATAAAAACAAAAAACCCAGCAGACTAGTGAGGTGGGCTAAAAAGATTTCATACATATAATACTTTACAATACTTTCCAAATCCTACACCTGAATTTCTATTCTCCAATAACAGTCTGTATCATTTCTACACTTTGGGGTTGAAAGTACTGAAGACTGCACTTAGACCAAGAAGCTTTACACAGGCTTTGAGGAAAAACTCAAAAGTGCAGCCTCAAAGGTGAAAGGCTAGAGCTTTAATCTCTAAACTATCTAGCCTTGGCAAATCTTTTCAACACTTTCATGTTTTTTAGAGTTCACTTCATGCATACAAATGTACTCCATACAACAAAAAAGTGGTTCTTTCAAATGAATATTTTGTGCTTCAGATCAAATAAAAACAAGTAACTGATAACCTTCATTATAATTGCCTTTTCAAGGAGTTTACAAATATCTGTAGTTTAAGGTACTGCATATTAAACAATTACAGTCTAAGCAAGGAAGCATGTACAGACAACTGTTTGCTTCAGTTAAAGAATTATACTTAATATAAAAAATATGGAATACTTATTCTTGTTGAGAGCAAAAGAAATAAGTGAGCAACTCAATAAATAGGCTGAAGAACCTATTTTCATATGTATGTGTCTTGAAACCCAGATTTTTAATATTTAGGTGGATATGGGTAAAACAAATTATATGACTTCAAATATAAAATGTACAAAAATCAATTGTAATGCAATTAAAGTTGTTCACAAAAATGTTACTACAGTAATTCAACTATTAGTCCCACATCTCCTTCTATACAACATGTACGATTTATGTGGTGAAATATAGTAAAATATGGCTTCTAAAGAATATTTTTCAAATAGAGTTATATATGAACTATGTTCTCAATACAAAAACATTTCTGTAGTTATGTTACTTTTTAAAAAATCTATGCAACAGAACAATTATTTCTTGCTTAAGAGGCACACCCTGAAACACTGACTTCAGACTAAATGTTACCAGTGATTATCTACCAGTCTACAGTACTACAGGGAGAGGATAAACAAACTGGAAGTCTTCTGAAAATTTTCAGACGGTACAGATGATGAAAGGCAAATATATTTATTCTACACCTTTATCACTGAATTCTCAGAGACATTTAATTTTGCACCCATACATATACCCAGAGAAACATTTTTTTTGAAAGGGAGTATGAACTTGCCTCTTAAACTGAAAATTCACAAAATTAGAAAGCCCTACAGACTCCAACTGAGTTCTGCTCATTTATCTAACATCCACTGAAGATACAGATCACACACACACATATAATATATATCTATATGAAAAAACCTGGCATCCATTTAAACAGGTTGCACCAGTCGCTCCTATTTATATATATTGTTCCTACAGACTACACGGGAGGGGATATTAAAGTTTTATGAGCACCATCTTGTCATTTGTTCCTATATTAGTGTATTATAGCAGAAATATGGAACTCATTTGGAAATTAAATTTATAAACTCATCAGTTGGAAATAGTCTGCAAAAAAAAACCAACATCATCTGAAGACCTGCTGTCAAAATGTAAAATCCACTTTTCCTTTTGGTTACAAAAACAAATAATATATACCCTAATTTCACCTTCAAAAATAGATACATTGTGAAAGTTTTGAAAGTTTTGTTTACTTTTTCTGAATTTTATTTGAATATCTTAAAACCAGTCTAATGTAAGCAAATAATAAAAATCAAGCATACTTTTCTTTCTGCAAATCTTTCAATCCTGCATTGTAAAACTTAGCATATAGATATATTTGATTTAGAATGTTTTCTGGTCTTATTTTTTTATCTGCCTTTTCAGGTTGACCTTCATTAGTCTCATTTTTACAAATGTACAAAAGACCAGCTGAATTTGAACGGGGTCTTCAAAACACAAATTAATACTTAATTGACACCTAGCTCAAAGATGCTCATCCTCATTATGCACAATATGAGATTAATGTAAAGGATAAAGCCTTTTGGATTAAAGGTGAAACGTCTTCTACTTGAGAAAAATCCAGTCCAGATGCCTGTTTTTTTAAACTTTG
>JANHZU010002116.1:2810-18243 GCA_032468055.1 Acrochordus granulatus | reverse complement strand
ATGGGTGTGAGCTTGGGAAGACTCCGGGAGGCAGTGCAAGACAGGGGGACCTGGCGTAATGCAGTCCATGGGATCGCGAAGAGTCAGACACAACTGCACGACTGAACAACAAATATTTAAATAAGATTAATTTGAAGTGTAACAGAAGTCTAGTTCCTCTCTAAGCTTTGTGGGAAATTTGGAAGGATACAGAAACACAAAGAGTTTATCTCCAAATTATCTGCATAAAGAAAATGCCAAGGGCTACAGAAGATGGAAGGAGAGTATAATTTGGAAAATGCTCATTGACTTTTCCAGTCATGGAATAACTACATCAGCTTTACCTGATTGTCATGTATACGACAATTATTTGTAGTATAATACAGTAAACAGCTTCACTACTTACCCTGCACTTTGTGACTGTTGTATGATTTTTAAAATCCTGCCTTATAGCAGCTTGTAAAATGTTCACATACTAACTCAAGGAAACCAAAGGGAGAACTACTGTTTTTTTCTTCTCCTGCTGGGCATAAAGATCAAACTGGACATTTCCTCTCTGTCTAAAAATAGGAGAGGAAAGGGTACTTTGTGAATTCTATAAACAAATAGGGTTTTATGTTGCACCAAACACTCCTCTTTCATTTCTGTGTGAGACACTGCCTTTTGAAACATCTGAATCTTTGCATTATAACATTATACTTCCACACATTTTTTCAAAACTTATTTTGCACGTTTTTATTATTTCTATGGAGAGTATCCAAGAGACCCTAAAAATATCTGTATTCCCCTACAAAGATTGGACCAAGGGGTTAGACCTCCAGACGGGAAATCCAGCTTCTAAAATAGTTCCTCCTTTGGAATATGTTTTCTTTCTTTCTTTCTTTCTTTCTTTCTTTCTTTCTTTCTTTCTTTCTTTCTTCTTGTTATTGTTTGAACAGGCATCTGTCACTGGAGGAGGCACTTGTTGAAGAAAGGGTGGATCAGAATTCCTATTGCTTCCTCATTACAGACATACCTCACCCAAAAGGAAAGGACTTTATACTAGTCTTGAAGCTGGCAGAATACATCTCTCTCTACAATTGATTTTTAGGCTAGATTTCTATTGATGTTAAATAGCACTGTGGACCTTGGCTGAATATTGCAATATAGAAACGCTATAAATTATTTATAATAAAACCTTGGAGTTGGATATACATCTGTACAAACTGGACTGAACTGTTTTTATCACCAGAAATCATATTCTCCAGGTCCTTTTCTGATAATTTTGTTTCATCTTGGCCCAAAATAATACCTAAGAAATTGGAACTTGTAGGTTTTTCCTTAATTCAATTAGGCATACTAGGGAAAGAGCATGCAGTATAGACAATGAAGCAATGTCTTAAGGGCACCAATACTGAAGTCTCTCCCTAACAATATCTAAAAGATATTTTTGAAGTAGCCTTGCATCCTTTCCAGACCTATTAAATATTTAAATTACTGTACCCACATTCAGAGAGCACAACCCTGGTACAGCATAACATGCTTCCATGCACTGTTTGAGATGGGAGATGTAAGGGCATTCCATCTGAATTTTTTTTCATCTTCGGATTTCGGTGGCATATAAATTTAATAAATAAATAAATCTGAATGCAGACTTTGTCCATACTAAAAAGAAATCAGTGAAACCTTGAAACATGTTTTTCTATACTGCTTGTTTCATGCTGACATGCTTTGAGCTGATAACTCTATACCAAATCAAATTCGCATCATTTTGATTGATTTCATTTCTAACTATTGCTTTCAAGCTCATAACTTTCTTTAAATGTGATCAAGTTGTATCACTCAATATGTAAGGTGCATAGCATTTTGATTGGCATGCTTAATTAATTTTATAATTAACATTAGTTTCATGTAGATGTAATGTGTTCTACCTAAATGTTTTTCCTGTTGAAAAATGTTTGCAATTTTTCAGATTTTGTCAAACTGATGTACTATATTATTTTTATAGCAACTGTGCACAAATCTGATTGGTAAGGAAACTTACACCGAACTCCCCTGTACCTACAGATTTTGGCAGGTCATTTAATAATATGAGGGGACAACAATGATGATAAATATTACCCACCTTTTCTAAGAAGTGATAAAAACAGACTGCTCATGTATAAAGCCTAAAGGCACCTAGCATTAAATACTCTGCACTTTTATTTAATGCTAATAAAGTGTTTATGGCCACTGATTTCCCGGAACAGTTGTACAAAGCACCAAAGGCTTAATTCCATAGAAATATTTGTGTTTGTTCCCAAGTTAAGCATTCAACCAAACTGAGTTCTGAGCATCTGGATTCATATACTAACTTGCTACTGGGCATATCTTTTGTCCATGGGACACATTCAAAAAATCCAAATTGAATTCCTCACATAATAGCTAGAGCTGGAAAATATCTTTCTTGAAATGCTGGAGAGCCACCACTGATCAGTATTAATAATTCCAGGTTAGATGGATCAGTTTTCTAGCTTGGTGTAAGGCAAGACTCAGTATGAGAACATGAAAATGTGAATATAAAGCTAACCAGTTATGTTAAAATATTAACAATAGGAGAGTAATCAATCTCTAATGAGCTCTACTATTTACATATCTATTAAATACTTAGTAACTTTATGGTTTCATTTTGTGCATTACAAGGATGCAGAATATGCTGCAGTTCAAAACAAAAATGGATATGCATAAACAAAGATTATGAAGATTATCTCCCAGCTAATTATAATTTGCTTTAGCATACTCAATATTTCCCACTGCTACCTTCTTGTTTTGTTCAAAGAACATACGTAATGATTCAAAATGGAAGGCTGGTAATTATTTACAGCCCAGGGTTTAACTTGCAAAATGACTTGCAGATCAGCTTAGATAATGCAAGCAAGGCATTTTTTCCTAGTGGTAGGCGGTCACATATCAAGCAACTATGTGCTAGAACTTGTCCTGTACCATCTGTTCAAAGAAAATTGCGCAAGAATATTTCAAGCTCTGACACATACTACTTTGTGTAAAAACATCCATAGGTGTGTTGTAAAAAAGACAGCAGTAATGTTTCAGCAAACCCTGTGGCAAAGAAAAGTCTCTCTTCATTTTCATTAGGAGGCATAAAGTGAATGACGATGTCGTACACAATTACAGTAGTATCAGTAGCACTAATACTGATTTTCAGGTCTGGCATTCAGGATTCTCCCTAGTTCTTGTAAATCAAGATTGAATCCTTCGCTGTTCCATGGGTTCTTCTCCAGAATGTCCAACAAAGTCAGTATATTTATTCCTCGTCTCTGAAAGAGCTTCCTTTGACCCCCTAAGATATTTCAGTCTTCCATACTAGCTCCTGTGGTTATAATACTAGTACTCTAAATCACAATTAAACCTAGTAAGATGTCCTCTTAACTCGAAAATCTGAAACCTTCAAAGTTCTCTTGGTTCCGAAAATTAAAAATAATTTATTTCCTTTTCTTCCCTTAAAAGCAGAAAAACATTCAAAAAACTTGGTATAATGCTAAAACTGGTGTATAATGCTAAAATGGTGGAGTGGGATTCAACAATTCTCAGACTAGGTAAAATATGGAACAGGTAGCCCTGGTGCTTAAGGCCAAGAAAACAATAGCCAAGCCTACTACCTTGGAATGTTAGGTATAAGATAATTATATTTATTTATTTACTGACTTACTGACTTAGGCTTGTATGCTATTCCAATGAATCTGGATGTGGGCATCATATGCATTAAAAATAGAATAATATAAGTGAAAAGACATAACTTCTACCACCCATAATGATAATTGGGGGAACATTCTATTCACCCTCCCAACCTCACAAATTCCCCAAAGCATTCCAGCCTCAACAACTATCCAGAACACTAGTAGAGATGCTGTCCAGAATACTAACAGAGAAGGGCCCTTCTATATTTTAGGGGGCCACTGGCTTGATCCCAGAATCCCTGAACATGACACTCCATTGGGTAATATATTACAAAAATCTCCTCTTTTCTTCATTGTCTTGTAGGACAGATATTCTTTCTCTATATAGCTTTTTCCTCATCTTAAAATAAAGCAACTTATATAACCAAGCCAAATTTGTGAAAGTTCAGCTTTACTGATTGCACGACCGAGTTTATGGGGAGTCAGAATGTATTGCCATGCCCATATATTGTTGTGTGCTACTGAAGTTTCATAATGATCAATCAGATTCCAGAACTATACATCAATCATTCTGAAAATTATTCAGAAGCACTTCAGACATCATATGAACATACACACAGAGCCTCTCTGCTCTTCATTAAAATTCAACACATTTTTCAGACTTCTACACCTAAACAACAACAAAAATAGATTCTATAAGCAATCAACTATTCAATGTTCATGCAAAACTTAAAGCAGTCACCTTTTTTTAAGATGAAGCATGAAAAAAGTTTTAAAGAACAGCACAGAGGAGCTATGCTCATGGAAAGTCCAAAGTGTTTCTTCCAAATATTTTCAAACTGTGCATAGTCCTTTTAGATTCCTCTAGAAAGCTTTCTCTCCCACTGTTCATCCCAGCAGATGGTATTAAGTGGCATGTTGCCTATAAACATAGGAGGTTCAATATTCATGACTAACAGTAATCTATGGATTTTGTCCAATTCCCTATTAAAGCTATCAAAGCTAGTGGGCTTTTACCATATGGCAGCAAATTATGCAAAATGCGAACAAGTTTCTTCTTGCCTATGCTCTGTTCTACTGAAATGACGATCTTGAGTTCAAGTACTGAGAGCAATACCTCCCACAGGACACTTCCTTCATTCGACCCACACTACTGTAAACTTCCATCTTCTTCACCTTGAGCCCTATATTTTTCCAAATGCAAAAGATCCTTAATAAGGGAAGGGACCCCTTATCATTTTGCTTGCCACTTTTGTAGTAGATATTAAAAGAAGACATATTCTGGAGAAGAGTGGACGGAAGATAATGTTTTCCCTCCTTACTCAAAAGGAGAAAAAGTAAAAGGACACACACAATGTTATAAGCTTTAGGAATTCTGGAGTGGGATTCCTTACTTATGATTTTAAAAAAATATATACAGAAAGAAACCCCTACATGCAAATCAAATACATGCATGTTAAGAGCTCTCTCTCTCTCTCTCTGGATGTGTGTGTGTGTAAAAGAGAAATATTTCCTACTTCTGCTTTTAATACTTAATATACCACCAGCTTCAATACCTGAAGCCAAGAAAGTATGTTTTTCCTTTTCTTTTGAAAACTTTTATTGAGAAGGGGTTCATATGCCAAAATAACAGTTTGGAACTTCTCTATTTAATGGAAGATAAATAGGTAAATGCCATTAGTAATTTCTGCAGTCCTAATTTTCAAGTTTACTTTATGTGCTTTTCTATATGTGAGCCAATAGTCTATTTCAAAACAAAAGTGAAGGTAAATGTAAAAACAGAGCCATGAAAATGAAAAGAGAGAACATGAAATCATTAAAACAAATTAACGGTTAATCTACTACTACATTATTCTTCTCAGCAAACACAACAATCAAGATGATTCTGTTCCTAACTTCTACAGAGACTCCATCCCATCTTGAGAAAATAAAGTTTAGTGCATGCAATAAAGTGCCTACCTTCTCCTTTTCTTGGACCATCTTATCCCAATCTCCTATGCAGGAACTCCTCGATATAGTTCCAAAAAAAAAAAAAAAGGCATTCTGCAGACCAATACAAGGGAAGGGTAAATCCATTCTCTCAGCCTGTGATTTATAGACCAACTTTATTCCTGTTCTTTTATCCCATTCTTTCCACTAGGTACATTATTTGACCCAAGCCACAAAAGTTTTGTCTCAGTTAAAGGAACTCAAAGTAAAATAAACAAAATACAGATTACAATGCTTAACACATTATATAACTAGAGATATAACTTTGGATTTTATCTCCAAATTGATGTTAACAGCAATGCTAAAATTTAAACGTTATGTTCAATATTCTGATTTAGTTTATTCCATTTTAGGACATGTTAACAAGCCTGATCTGAGAATTACAGGGAAAAGCGATATTATTTGTTGCCTTGTCATAAATATCACAAGCAGATCTAATTTACTTATCTCTAGAGAACATCACTACATATTGAAAACTGAAATTTATTTTCTAATATGATATTCTTCAACTTTTAATATATTTAAAAGAACATCTAATACTCATTTATGGTTTAACCCTTATAAGTAGACTTATGTAATTGAAACAAAACAGGAAATTAAGAGACAAAATCAAAACTTATGAAAATTATAGACAAGGCTAATATTTGAGGCAATTAAATAGAAATAATCGCTTAAACAAAACAAAGTCACTCCCATTTGAATGAGATGACAAACTAAGATTACTTTTAAATCAGAAACTGATACCTCTGCTTATATCCACTCTGGAAAACAAAAAAAAGGGGGGGTAAACATGAACCCAAATATGTATTTCTCCTTGAACATATTTGACTGAATCCTGATTGATCATTACAATCGATCTGGTTCAGAAATAACATTTTGCATAGACAAAAAAATAATCCAAAACATTTTCACTGAAGTTGTTCTTTCCTTCTCAAACAGATGTAAAATTCAGTGACAAAAATGCATGTATCATGGAAACTTTGCAAGATACATGCTAACTCAGTTTTACTTATTGCTACCAGTAATCCATATATTTGATTTCCAGGTCTAGATCTGTACAGAATGTTAGCATTTTAATTCTGTCCCTTAGACAGAAAAAGGAAATCAGTTTAGAAATTGCATGACCTGATGGTATCCATTATGTTATGTGGTTCCTCTGCTGTCATTATGTACTCTATGACTTTTTGTTTGCAACTGACCACGGTTCTTTAATAAACAGAATTACTTAGTTTTTGGAATCGAGATATTTAATGCAATAATTTCAACAGCCAATTTACTGAATGTATATACTGAAAGACACAAGTGTAACCTCTACCTCTAATGCTATTTCTTGATGTCATTGTGTCATCTAATTCAAACAATATTAGATTCCCAAGACAGAAAGCATTTTCTGTTTAACCGACAATTCCCTACATCGGTTTAAGAGAGGAAATTGTTGTATTGTTTCTACTTTCCATAATAATTCAATTGTACTGCTTTTGGGATTTTATTCAGTAAACATTGTCAATGACCACAGTTAAAATGTAGAGCTAAGCTACCATAAAGTTTCTTTCCTGTGTCAAATTTGATTCTGTGATTATCCGTAATCTATGCTCACCTCCCTCCATAGAGCGAATTATACTTAATGGAAAGGATAATTCCAAAGGAGACAATACGACATAAAACTTTATCCTGCTATGAGCAGCCTTTTTCAATTTAGTCAATGAGGCTTAACATCACACAGAAAGGGGGAAACACTAAACATTTCCCAGCAGTACAGACAGCATTACTAACATACCCCTACTTAGAGAATCTTATACATAAAAATTTATATGGCCATGTAAATTCTGGCTTCTACATCAGCCATGGAACAAATGGAATAATTTAATGATTATGTTTAATCTATGGTCACACAATTTTTAAGATGGCTTTCTAAAAAATCTTCTCCAATGATCAAGTTATTTCTTAATGTATTGCCTCATTTTTCATTATGATGAACCTTTGACTTATTAAGGCAGATATCTTTAGATAAACAATCTGTATGGTTGCAGCAATCTCTCCTCTCCAGTTGGGAATGTAATATTTGGGCTGTATATTACAGCACAAAAATCTTTAAAATTAAAGATTATCTGAACATAAGAATGAATAAAATATTGTGTTATGTTCATGCACACTGTGCTACCTATCAGTTAAGCATGGAATTCTACTTCAGTATTGCATGTCATGAAAATTATTTGCTTTTTGAAATCCCCAACAATTATTTTTATTGAAATAAGATAAACACAAAGGCTAGCTAAGATAGCAGTCATTCTAAAGATTATGTATCTATATTGCACTGAGTTTTGAATGGAATGTGTTTTAGTGATCAAATCTGAATCACTATTTAAATCATATCAGTAAGTTAAATCAGCTTTTTTTGCTTAGGGATTTACACTGTGTGTTCTGCCTCTCTGTTGCCCTGCTACAGCTTTACCCTTAAACTACCTTATCCATATTTCTATTTTTTTGGATTGAGTTTAACTCTTATTTTGGGAATATAATCAACATCAAATTATTTTGAAAAGTCCATTATCCTAGCTTATTATCAATCTAGATTTCTTTCTCACCAGCTTTACAGCTATTCAGAACATTATCCTTCAACAGACCGTGGTATTTGCGCTATATTTCATTTAGGCCCAAATTATAAAATTAGGAGGTATATCTTTTCAAACCACATATACAGTATTCATTTATTTCTATGGAACTACAAAAGATTCAGCCACCTGCATTCTTTATGTTTTAGATTTGTCAATCTATAACAGAATTTATTTTATCAATTTTCAAGAATTTATTTATTATTTATTAAATCTATATGCCACCCATTTCACTATCCACTGACTCTGTTGGGTTTCTAGAAGTAAAAAAAATTAAAAAAACAGGAGGCATGATTTGAAACAAATTTAATCTGTTAATAATGTCTGATTTAATTACATTATGTTTGTAGAATCAAACAGTATTCAAAATTACAGTTTGAAAGTAAGCATTGTCATTTCATAGGGAACATTCAAAACTGAAAAGCAACATTTCTTTCATTAGAAGATGGAGAGTATTGAGAAGTATGTTAAATTTTATTAGGTAGACTCACAAATGTTTGGTATCCTTATTAAATGTTGACAACAGCACTTTCCAGATATGCTTCTGTATCACAAATAAAGACTTCTAGACTTCTTATACAAATATGTTAATACAACAATGTATATGTACAAATATATAAAGGAACCAATGTTTAATTTGAAAAACACAACATACACACACACACACACAAACGGCTGCAGATTATGCTATGAAACATCAACTGTTTTTTGACACTTCAAAATACATTAATGTGTGAAGTCTGTGAAGACTCTCACTCGTCCAGGGTAATTGCATCGCAACAAAAGTTTAAAAAGCAGGCATCTGGATTGGATTTTTCAAGTAGAAGATGTTTCACCTTTTATCCAAAAGGTTTTCTCAATTCTGGCATGTGAATTAATGTGTGAAATGAAAACTTGAAATTCATTCACCTTTGTCATAATCCTTTTCTTTGCTCCACATTTGGTCTATCTGCCACATCTTTTGAATGTTATACGCTAGATTTAAATCCTCCTTGATTACATGAGCTCAAAGTTCCCTGTCTCCCTTCATTTTATCCCCACAAAAATATGATGTACATTGGGCAGTCATTACAGGGAAAGGAAGAGAAGAAATTTGATTCCTATCCCACTTCCAATCCCTCAATTTCAATCCAAGCGTTCTGGGTATCTGATTGCTGAAAGCCCTGTATTTAGGCTAATTCCTTTTAATGCTAAATAGAATATTATAAAATAATACCTATTCTGCAGGAGCTACATTGGCTGCCAACAAGCTCCAAACCAAATTCAAGGTGATTACCCAGAAACTCGAATATGGTATAGGGGCTCCTTACCTTTAGTAACCATATGCTCCAGATGAATCTGCCCACCTGAGGTTTAGCTGGGATGGGATCCTATGTATTCCCATACATATAACTCTTGATATGAAGTCCATAAGTTGCTCTTCCCAATAATCTCTATTCTTTTAGAAAAGGAGTGAAAACTGTTCTGTTCTGTGATACACTTGAAATGGATAACAATAAATATAAATGAGATGTCTTTGTTTTATCTTGATTTAATTTGGTGTATTATGTTTTTACTTATAGTTTTATTATTGCAAGCTACCTAATATCTGTTGAGCATGCAACATACATATTTTCATAACAAAATAAACACATACCTACTTTTTTAAAAGAAAAAGCTGAATTTATTTATCAATCCCATTTAACAATCTCTGCACAGAATAAAACCCATCCAAGAATGAATGCATGGTATTCTTAACAACTTGCCACTCAGTTTTACTTATAGTCCCTACTGAAGATATCATTGCAGGCCTGTGTTTTGAAATGTTAACACTCTTTATTTTTCATCATAAATATATAAAAACTAAAAACAAGAATGGGATTCAAATTGTTAAGTTTACAAGCTAAACATATGAAGCTCTGGACACTGTCCAAACAAAATTATCCTTAGGTGTTTATATCCACTGAATAAAAAATCAATGTTGTAATTATTATTCTACTACTCCCCCAAGGAGTATTAGTACTCGTAACAATAAAATTCCTTATCCAATTATTTTAATGCTGCACAAAAACAGATAGAACAGTCTGGCCAATCGCTGCACCAGATCATTACCTTATGACATAACTTTTTAATTATTAGACTTTATTTCATAAGTGAAAAAATTGCAATACTACTCTTAAGAGGCAAACAGTAATACTCCTTTTCAAAATAAAGAATGTTGGTTAAACCAGTACTAAGTTTATTTAAATTAAATGTAAATGCTCTCTTCCTCTTTGTTTCCAAATAACAGCCAAGTTACAATCTTTTAAAACCTGTCACATGTAATTGCACTATTAAAGGTAAAGGTTTCCCATTTCAGTCATATCCAACTTTAGGGGATGGTGCTTTTCTCTGTTTCATAGCCAAAGAGCTAACATTGTCTGAAGACACTTCCATGGTCATGTGACTGACAGGACTAGATGGCGAGGCAAATGGAATGCTATTCTCTTCCCACCAATTTAGACAGTACCTATTTATCTACTTGTATTTTTACATGCTTTCAAACTGCTAGGTTGTCAGGATCTGGGGCAAATAATGGGAGCTCACCCCGTTACATGGTACCTGGATCTCACACCCAGGTTGCCGACCTTCTGGCTGACAAGCCCAGCATCTTAACCACTAGGCCACTGTGCCCCCAACTGCACTATTAAGAAACACCAAAATAAATTTCTTGCCACTATTCACTTAAGCTGTCTATCTCTCAAGGTAAGTTGCCTTTACTGATATACATTTAGCAATCTAAATTTGAAGCAATTTTGTATGGAAAGTGATTTATGAATCACATGTACCCCATGTTTTCAAAAAGTGGAATGTCTAACTCGACAAAACTATGAATGCACAGTTAATTATGGAATATTTCATGTCAATTCAATAAATATACTTTCCTGGCTAATTGTTAATTGCCATCTTTGCCATACTTAACATCAATAAATTTTTAAAAAGTACTTCTATTTAGCCTTACACAGAGATAGTGCTGTTTTCTCAAAAGAACCTTGCATTTGTGAAAAGCACAGTCTTCAGTAAAGAACTTGATCAGAGATTTACCAATATAATGTAATCTTTTGACAACTTCCATTTATAGTGCCCTTTCAAAAACACAATAGCTTTATCCATGCTATCGTATGCTGAAAATGTAAGTAATTGACTCTCTTGAGATAATGGAAGAGAAAAAAATTGACATCAACTGCAAAAACTCAAACCCTAGATTAAATAAAATCACACAATCTACATCTCCTTGGACATAAGAAAATCCCTCCTTGCTGTCTGAGGTGCGGGAGACTGTAATGCATATACATGTAAAGCATATGCTATTTTTTGTCTTCCAACAACTTTATTCAAACTGCAACATTTGTCATGCTGACCAATTTTATATTCATTTCAATTAATAGGCCCTCTTCAGTATTATTTCAGATAAAAAAACTGTTAGTAGTAGAAGCCTTATGGCAACTAAGCAAATGAAAAAGATCACAAATCCAAAAAATGTATTTGATAAATAATATATCCTCTCTTTAAATGTGTAATTTCATTGCTGAAAATAGAAAGAAATCTAAAAAGAAAACTGATAACACAAATAAATTATGAATCAGCTTTCTCCTTCCTTTCCCCAATCCTCAATGAAATTGTGCTGAGAAAGATCTTGTGACTTAAGTATAGAATAAAAACAAACAATCAGAAAGGAACATAACAAACCTGTTGTGGATACTGCATTCCTCCCATGGAACCAGGAGTCCGGGTCTGCATTCCCATTGGAAAACGCTGTGGTCCTGGTGGCCCATATGACTGCCCTGGATATGGACTGCCTGGCTGTGATTGGGCATGGGGACTGTTGCCAACTGCAAACAACTGAGGTCTTTTCATTACCATTTGATCCATTGGGTTGCCCTATTGATTAGAAAAGGAAAATGGTAAAATGATAAAATTTTTAATCTACTGCATGAATAGTTTTGAAAATCACTTGGTTGGTGCCCTTTCAAATAGTCTTCATGCTGAAATAAAATCTACTAACAGTTTAAAACAATATTTAATTTTTAAATTTCAGTTTAATTTCAAGCATTGTATAATTTAGTTCCAGAGAAAGATGTTTATATAGTTCACAACCAAAACTACACAAAGATGAAACTTCTGAAGGATGCATGATTGGCAATGGGAAGATCCTATCAGACAATATTTTACATAGTATAATTACTCCATCATCACAAGTTTTTTTTTCACTTTTTATTCCACATCAGTCAGCAAATCATATCAAAAGTTTCTTTTAATTTTTGTTTTGAGTTCAGAAAATAACAATAATATCCTAATTTTTCTTGGCAGCATGTACAATACATTTGTAGCAGCTCACTGATTTATACATCTAACATCTCACGCAGCAACTCTGGGCAGCTCACCGTGGATAAAAGCCATGCAAAGCATAGTGCAAAATGCAGCAACATACATTATCAGTTAATATTACCTAATATGTAGTAAATGGCAAAAGTATTCTTAAAATCTTCACATTTCATATTTCAAAACTCTACTTTTATCATTACTGTAGTTATGTTCAATAGCAATGGATTTAGAATTTAACGTGATTTTTTGAGTGGATCACTATTTTTCTTTATATGATGTTTTATAGTAAAAATAAAGCACATGGTTGTTGCTGCAGAGGTCTTTCAACATAAACCAATATGCAAAAACTGTTTCTCCTGTTTCTAGACACTGTTGCTATCTGAAACCTATTCACATTTCAAGATTGAATTCTTTCAGGATTTAAGTTACCGATACAATTATGATGTGCTATTTTTCCTTGGATCATTGATTTATCACTTCATCTGGCTGCAAGCCATAATTTGCCGAATATTTTCTTCTTGTACCATTTAATGTACCCTGTTAAAAGTCTGTTTTAATTATCTTGGATAGGTGCAATTCTAGCTATCTTCATGCAGCCCACTGGCTGCTCCTTTGTTCTACCCTTCACATGAGTTATCATTAACTCCTATTATGTCTTATTTGGGATCTATGGCAGTGGATTTTAAAGCAGCCAGGATTTAAAAACTAAAATCAGCAGTTTCATATCCCAACTTGATTGGAAGATCTCAACTTTAGTTCCTTGGATCTTATGAAACAGGAAGTTAAATTAACCATATATTACTACTTTGTTAGGAGTTGGATGTATGGAGCTCATATGTATTCCAAAATGAAATTAAATTTGATCACCCAAACATACTCTTATGTTTTCTTGTCCTCCCTAGTCTCATTTTTTTTCCTCAGCATTAGTTTGATTCAAAGAGCTCATTTACTTGGGCTATTTACATTAATTCATGCTGCAGTGCCATAAACATACACAGATATCCAATAGGAAGATGGCTTTTGGCATCTTAAAAATTTGATTAAGTCTTACTATTGTACTGCAGTTCATTTTAAAAATACAAAATAGGATTCTATAAAATTAAAATCAACCAAAATTATAATAGTAATTACTGCAACATTTTTCAAAGACTCTTATCACAAAATTAATTATAAAAATTGCAACAGCTAAATGTGCACTAACATCAACGTATGTATGCTAGGCAAATACACTCGGAGGAGATGTGCATTTATATCTGAATAATTCCCTCCATAGAGAGCCAATCTGATGTAGTAGTTAAGGCACCAAGCTAGAAACCAGAAGGCTGGATTCTAGTCCCACCTTAGACACAAAGCCATCTGGGTGAGCTTTCTCAGCCCTAAGATGAAGACAATGCCAAACCATTTCTGAAATCTTGCCAAAAAAAACCCTGCAGGGACATATCCAGGCAGTTGCAAGGAACTAACACTAACCTGAAGGCACATGCGTGCGCACACACACAAATCCCACCATAATCTATGTTAACAGTGAATGCAGGCTTAGCCTTATGGGTTAAAGCTAGAAATATGCAAATGGTACCTATTTATATAATGGACTTTTTTTCCCTGCAAAATCCCAGTGCCGATTCTCTGCAGATCCTAGAAATACAATTAAGGGACTTCACAAGAGTAGGAAGTGATCAGTGATACTTGTTCTGACTATGGATGAACAGTGTTTCTCTAGTTCTTGGTATTGCATTTTAAAAATTATTCAAACTGGAGCAGATTCAGACAAGAGAAACAAAAACAAGGGATTAGAAACTGAAGTTCTGTGAAAAAAGACTGAATGAAATGGAATGTTCAGCTTTGACAACAGAAGACTAAGAGGAGATATGACAACACTCTTCAAATACATGAAAGAACGTCACACAGCACAAGGTCAAGTTCTGCTCTGCACTGTTCAAGTGTGCGGAACATGAAATAATGGATTCAAGTTTGAAGAAGACAGATCTTATTAGAATGTAAAAAAGAAAAAACTTCCTAACAGCCTGAGCAGTTTGACAATGAAACCAATTACCAAGAGAAGAGGTAGGTTTCTCTTCACTGGATACGTTCAAACGAAGGGAAACCCTGGAAAAAATTAGTTTGGTTGAACTGAACAGGGGTCCAACTCCAATGATTTTACTGCACTACAGGGTCATGGTAGCAATGAGAAGGCTATGCCATATTTCTCCTGAGAATTTTAAAACTATGGAGCAGTGGAGAGAGATGCATCTTAAATTATAAAATAGAAACCTGTATCTTTCCTCAATCCAATCTGATGGCCTTTACAAAATAAAGCCATAAAATTAAATGTCACTTCATCAAGTTGCATGTTATACATTTATTCTAATCTTACTTTTGGAATACTGAAGTTAGGGTATCAACCCTTCACTGGTAATTTATTATACTCTGGGTAAGCCTATTATGCCTAGAGAGCAAACAAATCACAACCAATAGTCCCTCTCCATTCCACTTTTTAATGAACTACACACAAGTTGACTTTTCACAGTGCCACTGCAAGAGCACACAGAGGTTAAATAACATTTAACCCAATCGCATACATTTATCACACCTGATAGCTGAACAATTCTACAACCAAGAAAAACTGCCTATAGTACTTGGCTTCTTTGTTGGCTTCAATGTTACTGCATTATTTAAAAGTAACTTATACTGTAGTATTTTGAAGCTTGTTCGTTCCGCTATCTGCTTCCCTACTCTGTTCTCCCTTCTAGTTTATTTTTAATCCTGACTCTCAATTACTTGAACTCATCACATCAAAATCTTCTTGAGATCCACAGACCATGTAAAAGGGGCTTTATCCATAATAAAAACAATTAT
>JANHZU010002115.1:118223-129441 GCA_032468055.1 Acrochordus granulatus | reverse complement strand
TTTTGGGGGTGTGGAACGGATTATCTGACTTTCCATTGTTTCCTATGGGAAACTGCGTTTCGCTTTACGAGAATTTCACTGTAAGAGCATTCTTCCGGAACGGATTAATCTCGTCTTGTGAGGCACCACTGTAATCATTTTTACCAGGTCTCTCCAAACATACTGCTTTGTGGATTGGATATTTAGGAAATATATAAAAGGAATTTACCAAATAGTCATGCTCTTTACTAGTTTTCACTCCCAGGAGAGAAAATTATCTCTGAGTGTATCTGTATTAAATTTAGTATGATATTCTCAGTAAGGTTAATTGTGACTGAAAATTTCATATAATTATTCCAAAAAATAATTTAAAAACCTCTAGCAATTTATCACTTTTTAATAATAAAAAATTAAGTGCATATTATAATAAAGGAATATTTCATCCAATTTTACCAAACAGAAACCTCTGTTATGATTTGATGATTTTACCTTATGGCAAATTAAATTTATATTAATAAATTATATTAAATTTATAAAAAATAAATTATTTGTCATGTGTCTATTTATATTATATATAAATAACCAAGTAGGATTTGAAATGAATTTTGTATATATTCTACTTTTAATCAAAACACCTTTAATGCTTTGATGACTCATGGATTAAAATGAACAAACAAAACCCTAACTTGAAAATGTGGATATAGATGTTTGAATAAGCACTGAAAATTAAAAAATAAATGAATGATGCATTCCTTCCAATACTTTCCCAATGCTTTTCTTCAAACAAGATTAGCTATAACTGCAGACATCTTTATGAGTTCATTATCATATTATTATAGATTGTTTTCATATAATTTTTTCTTTGTTGTTACAGTTTTAGGAGGTAGTGGGAGGAAAGCAAAGGACAGGAAATCACTTCTTTTAATGCTGCCATTAAGGGCAGATTATCAGCACTGGATGCAGTTTGTCCTTCAAAAAATCTTTCATTCCTCAGAATCTGTGTAAATGCCATTCATAAAACAGATTATAGCAGACTTATGGAGGTACTAATTTTTCATTTTTTAAAAAGAAACCTACAGAGAAGCTTTAACCTCACTCTTCAGGATGTCAGATCCAAGGCTAGATTTCTTAGGGAAGGTCACAGAATGTTATTTTGAGCTTCTATAAAATATGCATGGTATGACTCAGGTATCAAAATTGGATTTAATGTTTCACTGCATTGCCATCTGTTGCAAATGTGTGTATATGTTTCTGCTGTTCTTCATTTTCTTGAAAAAAGGAGTCTTAAAGCCTGCAAGACAGTGAAAAGCAATGAAACAAAGAGATTCAACTCAGAGGTGGAGATTGTTAAACGAATTAGCTCCCCACCCTCAAAATTGTGTCTCTTGTACCACATAGAATCATCAAAATCTTCCATGAGGTCCTGAAGTTTAGAATATGATTATTCCTGTGTCAGCATCCCTTTTGACTTGAAACCAGCTTACATGCAGTGAAGCTGCTTTTTCCTCCTATCTGTAGAAACAGCCTTGCAGGTCCAGTTTGTAACAATGCAATGCAAGTAGTCCTCAATGCACACATGGTAATGGCTTTACATCAGATTAAGAGACAAGCTTGTGTCACACAGCATAATTCTGCATCTTGGAAATGCCTAAGACTGTTTCTATAGCCTGCTGTTACTTGCTTTTTAATCACAAAACAAGAATATGTGGAGTTCAGGAGATGGCTAAAGTCAGCTTCCAAAGAGTTACATCCCAGTGTCCAATGGCTTGGATCAAGCTTGTGTCTGAAAAGAGCCTTGTGGTGAAAATTTGCTCCTTGAACAGAAGCCTTTCCAGAGCTGAATATGTAGCAGGTAGGGCTTTTCTTGGAGAAATATTTATCCAGGAACATCTTACCATTTAAAGCAGGCATATCCAACCTTGGCAACTTTAAGAACTTCAACTCCTAGAATTTCTCAGCCAGCATATCATAGCATAGCATAGCTGGCTAAGAAATTCTGGGAGTTGAAGTCCACACATTTTAAAGTTGCCAAGTTTGGACATCCCTGATTTAAAAGTTGTAATAAAGCCAAGGTTCAGCCACATCATATTCTCCACTGCTTTCATCTAGGAAGAAGAAAAGGAAGGAAAAGAGAATATACCAAGAATAATGCCTCATTCATCCCATTAAACCCCCTATTAGGACAACACACTTTACTTTGGAGGTACTTCAGCTCATGAAAGACATTGATTAAAATCATATGAACAAATGATTTTATGCAAAGAGGTTTATTCTAGTTACACAAATGCCTGAGGACATGGCATAGATATGGGGGATGGCTTTCATCCAGAAATCCATTATTGCAATCTGGAGTGTAACTAAGAAACTAAGAGCAAAGTGGCTTGACGCAATATCCCAAGGGGAAAGAGAGTGGATTGCAATATTTTTGCAGTTTTCTCAAATTTCTTCTTGTATTGCTATATGCTGCAATGTTTACTTCTTGTCTTTTTCTGATTTAAATGTCATGGCGTTTAGCTCTGAATCACTACAACAAAACAGAGGGGGGGGAAAGACCACCATGTAACAAGTGGATTTTTTTTATCAAAGTGAATATTAAATTATGATATTTTGCTCCTTTCTCTACCTTTGCTTGTCACCTTTTATTGTCATAAGGTCTGTGAATGCCTTGTTGATTTCCCTTTTAAGAACTGTGTAATACTGAGTCCATTTTCTGGGAAGAATAGAATGAAAACCAGCAACTCAACTGTATTGTAAGGTTCCAGTGTATCTTTGACAAATACAGCTCCTTTGTGCAGAGTAAAAAATCACCAAATCAAAAGGTTAAGGCCCTTTAAAATGTGTTTCTTGTCTATCTCTCTTGCAAAGTTGAGGTAGAAATGTCTGAATCAGTCTATATTAATCTCATACTTTTTTATGTTCGTCAATCATGTCAAACTTCTGTGATTCTACCTTTTAAATGCATGACAATTAGCATTTCATCTCAGATATAACTTTCTTGAGAAAGAAATGAGAAAGTACATCCTCATGACAATTTACATTATTTACATGATGTCATTACAATAATTAGGCCAATTGCCAAGGACATTTGTCCATTGCATCTGAAGTCAATTGCATTATTATTTTATGACACTGAGGTCCATGTAATAGTGTGCTGTGAAGAGTCACTGCTGCGAATTGGGTGGGGTGTAAATTTAATAAATAATAATAATGAACATTGTTCAAAGCCTTGCCAGTAATAGCCCAGAGTGTAGAGGCAAACCAGAGGAAGGCAGTAATCGAGGAAAGAGCATATATACTGAATCATTTTCATTCCCAAATCAGGCTCCCTTTCCTCCACCTTCTCAGGAAGAACAAAACCCTCTAACAAAAGAAGAAGAAATGAAGAATAACTGAGCATCTAGAACAGCAAAAATGACAGAGTAAGATTGCCTGCATTGAAGCTTGTTCCAAAGAAACTAGCACACGTATTGAAAGATGTCAATATTATAATAACAAATTTAAGCACCAGCTCACTGCAAGAAACAAAGCAACTAACATACAATGCAGCTGCAATTATAACTGAATACTTCGGATTCAAAATGAATGAAGGAGAAAAAAAAGCCCTACAGTGCACCACCAAAAAGGAAAATCAGGCTGGAAAATAAAATCAGCAGGCTAAGATCAGATGCAAGCAAGCTAGAACAGATGAAAGAAAAGAAGCCGAAGAACAAGAAGACCAAAGAATACCTGATCAAGAAATATTACCAAAAACAAGGAAAATTGAAGAAGCAGTGGAAATAATAAAGCAGCAGATAACAGCAAAAGGCAAGAAGATCAGCAGATATGAAAATTGAATTGCACAGTATAGGCAGAATCTCCAATTTTAGTCAAATCAGAAACATTTCTACTAATCTATCAGTGGAGAAAATGCAGTGAACCAGTCAACACTTGACAAAGAAGAAACAGTGCAGTTCCAGGCACAGCTGTGGGAGAACCCAAAGAAATATAACAAGAATGCAGCTTTGCTAAAGGAGGTGGATAAGAATAAAAAAGGTGAAATGAAATGAAAGAACTAATAATAAAAACAGAAATGGTGGAGAAAAGGGCAAAGAAGATCAAAAATTGATCAGTACCAGGCGAAGATGAGCTGCATGGTTTTTGGTTGAAACATCTGACTAGTCTACACAGATGTTCATTGCTAAACAGTTCACAAGATACTGCAAGGAGGTGAAATTGAAGAGCAGCTAACCTCTGAAAAAACCTATCTGATAATGAAAGATCCAGCAAAAGGGACAACGCCAGGCAACTACAGGCAAATTACCTACTTACCAACACTTGCACATTGCTAACTGGTGTAATAGGTGATGCAATCCAACAGCATCAAGTTGAAAACAATCTCTTTCCACCTGAGCAGAAAGGAAACTGCCTAAATAGTAGGAGAACAAAACAGCTTCTAACTGACAAGATGATTCTGGAAAACTGCAAGAGAAGGAAGACGAACTTGAATGGATTGATTCCAAGAAGACATTTGACTCCCTGCCATATGACTGGATAATGAAGTGCCGAGAAATAACAGAGGGCAGTAGAAACATCAGAAGCTTTGTGCAAAGATTGATGATACAGTGGAAGACATGGTTGCTGGTCAATCGTGATAGACTAGAAGGGGGGAATCTTTCAAGGAGACTCACTATCACCACGGCTATTTGTCTTGCACTGATTCTTCCATCAACCACACTGAACAAGTCAGGCCATGGCAATCGATCATCAAAAACATCTGTCGGGCTATCTCAACTCCTTTACATGGATGATCTGAATCTGTATGGAAAAGGACCATCTGAAATAGAATCGCTGCTCAACACTGTTTGTATTTATAGCCAAGACATTGCAATGGAGTTTGGACTGGACAAATATGCCACCCTCACCATCAAAAGAGGAAAAATGGTGAAAATCGAAGGAATCAAGGCGCCCTATGGAAATAACATCAAAGGGTCTGGATAAAAATGACCACTACAAATACCTGGGCATCCTACGAGCTGACAACATCAAGCACACTGAAGTTCAGATATCATGCGATTGAAGAGCATCTTGAAGTCCAAACTCAGTGGAGGAAGTACTGCCACATAACACCCAGACTTAACAATTGTCTATAAGAAAGACAAAACAGTCTAGTGGACATGGCAGTACCTGGAGACAGCAGAATAGAAGAGAAAGAACTGGAGAAGATAACAAAAATCTACAAATAGTAATTGAATGATTGTGACAAAAGAAAGAAAAAAGTGTACCAATAGTGATTGGTGCTTTGGATGCAATCGCAAAGCAACTCAAGTGCCACTTGAACACCATGGGCATTGACAAATTCACCATCAGTCAATTGCAAAAGGCAGAGTTACTCAGAACAACTTACATCCTGTGACGATACCTTTAGCAACATCAAAGAACAACATCTGCCTATCTCAGGTCTTTGGGAAGGACTGGTGGGTGGACAAAAATGCCAAATCCAGTCTAAACATCTGGTGACTGTGCAATAAACCATTATTATTAATATTATGGTTGATGGCACAGTCAGCCAAATGTTTAACTGTATTTGGCATTTTGTCCACCTATTGAGTCCTTCTAAAGGATCTAGGAGAGTCGCATATTTAATAATTTTAAAGATATTGTCACAGGATTTAAGGTTTTACAAATATAATAATTATTGTTACACACAACAGCAATGTGAAATTACAGATGCCAGTACTTTAGTTGATATTGGCCTTCATACAAAACAATTCTTCACAAGAACGTAGGATATCTACAGATACTACAGGGTAGTATATCTACAGATCCAAGCAGTGTGCCTTTTACAACTGACAGATGGAAATTTTGTCAATGAGCAAATTATCTAAGTGCTGTCCAAGATTTTTTGGTGTGGTACCCAGTGTGTACATCTTCCCTGTCACTCACTCACTCTCTCTCTCTCTCTCACCCTCTTTGCCTGGCACCATCCAGCCTGTCCCCTGCTGCCCATCTCTTCTCCCCTCTCATAGCATGGAGGCAGGTTAAGACAAGAAACATTTCCAAACCGTGCAGGAAAGACCCCCAGAAAGATGTTGCTGAGGGAAAAGGCTGTTTTGCCTCAGCGACGGCAGCAGCAGATCCTCCAGGGGGCTCTAGACAGCAGCCGGCCTAGCAGCAGCCGAGGCCAGAATCTGCCTCGAAGCAGATCCACAAGTGCTCGTTAGTTTGTTCTATTTCTGCTTTATATCATGTGTTAATCATGGTTACTTGTTTCAGATGTTAGGGACAAATCATTTCTATATCAAATTCCATTGAAAATGATTTTTTTGTGCGTATTTTTGGGGCCATGGAACGGATCGTCCAACTTTCCATTGTTTCCTATGGAAAACCTCATTTCGGTTTAAGAGCATTTCAGACTAAGAGTGTTCTTCCGGAATGGATTAGTCTCGCAATCGGAGGTTCTACTGTATATGGTATTAGCTGGAAGAGCTTTTGATGCAACAACACAAACCTGGCAAAGAGCCCTAGATATATTAATGATTTTAAGAGGCATACATCATATGTACCTTGAGACTATCTTGAATTCTAAGAATTAGAATCTTGGAAATAAATTTTAAAATGCCACATTTGACTCTTAAGTTAAATATAATATGGTCAAATATTCTGTTATTGGTTATCCAATACTGAATGCGTTCATACATTACTTTAAGTAATTAACATATGGGCGGACTCCAGGAGGCAGTGCAGGACAGAGAGGCCTGGTGTGCTACAGTCCATGGGGATGTGAAGAGTTGGACACGACTGAACGATGACAACAACAATAAAAATGACTGGATTCACAAATCATGCTAACTGAAAATTTCTAAAACGTTAATGGATTCCTGTGATATGCGAAACTAGTGTATAATTATAATTTAAATAGCAACATTTTTTTAAAAAAAGCAGTTTTTTATTGCCTTTAGCAGGGTCATGAATGAGCAACCGTAAGGGAATTGAATATCAAAACAGTGCTGAACTTTTGTATGTTGATTTGAGCTAATCAGATAGTTCTTTGGGAGCTGTTCATTTGAATGAATAGTGTTGCAAATATAGGAACTCTTAACAGGAAGAATCTTCTTGCCTGAAATGCTTCTTTATCACAATCAAAACAAAAACTCCTTGGAGAGTGATTAAAATCACTTCTTGAATAGTAACGCTGTTTTGACAGGTTTTTGTGATGTTCAGGACAGCCATTTGCACAACAGATTACAAAGTTGCATTTTTCCCCCTGATTATGTTTCATGAATATGAAATTTGATCCTTAGGATTATCTGGAAGATTATAGTATTGAAGAAACATGGCCTAATGTGATGCTTATAAGGGATAACAAAACAATTTCTCTTTCAGATACAGTGTTTTTCCATTTGCCACCAAGAAGTGGAGATCGAAGCACAATATATGGGGTCTCTTGCTATAGGCAAATTGAAGCTAAGGTAATTATTCTGAAGTTACATGAAGATTAAATAAACCTCTTTGTTCAGGACTGAGGCTATGGGAAGATGTATATATATATTTGTTATGTATTATATATAAGATTATAATACATATTTGTTATATATCCTATAAGAATACATAGCAAAATTTAAGAAGCTAATACTTTGTTATAAAATTGATTGAAAATGCATTGTAGGTACTCCATGACTTATTACTATAATGGAGTCTAGACTTTTAGTTGTAAGTCATTGCAGTTATAAATTGAAGCACCATGTGACAATACTTAATTTTACAATGGTTGTAAAATGACTCATCAGTTATTAAGCAAATCATGTGGTTGTTAAGCGAGTTACGTAGTTGTTAAACAAAAAAGTAGCAAATCAAAGTCACATGACTATGAAATGCTGCAGCTAGTTACAAATGCTAGCCAGTTGTCAAGCACCTGAAATGCAATCACGTGATTGCAGGGGGAGGGATGGAAGTCATAACTTTGAAGATGAATCATAAATAGCTTTTTTAAAGTCTATGGTAATTGCAGCTAGTTGTTAAACAACCAACTATAAGTGGAGAATTATCTGAATACCAGTTTTAATGTGTACACTTGATATTGGACATTACATAGTGAGATAAATTCTAAATAAGAATTTTTGAAAATTTTGGTTTATCAGTAATATCTGATTATTCCTATTTGGGTCTTCCTGCAAGCATGTGCAAGCAACTAGAAGTTCAGCAAGGTAAGAAACTTTGCTTTGCATTCAGACATCTGATTTGTCTTCCTCTAATAAGGCAGAAATTTAAGTTAGCTTATAAGTCTCATTAAGTTGTATCCTGTGGTTGGGCGGCTTGTGTGCTCTGAAGAAGACGAGAGCTATGCTAGATGTCAACCGTACTGGACAGATCTTATCCAGAGGAGCCAGACAAGTGTCTCCCTCCCAGAAGAAATGTGGTGAGATATAATTTACAGAAAGCCACACTGGCTCAATTGTCACCCGGGTTAATAAGGATTGCATTAGATGTTGTTGGGGTTCCTAGATATCTAGTGAAAAGTGGGCTACATTGGAGAAGGAAATGGCAATCCACTCCAGTATCCCTGCCAAGAAAACCCCATGGACAGCAACAAAAGGCTAAAAGATGGGATGCCAGAAGATGACCCTCTCAGATCAGAAGAAATTATAAGTAGCTCCAGAGTTAAGTGGCTGGGCCAAAGCCAAAAGGAAGCTCAGTTGCAGACCATGATGCTAGGAAAGATCGAAGGCAAAAGGAAACGAGAGAGGATAAGATGGTTAGATAGCGTAGTTGGTATAATGGGTGTGGGCTTGGGCAACTTCTGGGAGGCAGTGCAGTACAGGGAGGCCTGGCATGCTGCAGTCCATGCGGTCACGAAGAGTCAAATATGACCGCGTGATTAAACAACAACATTAAGGGAAGGAAAGATTTGATCATACTTAGGATATAAAATTGAACTTTTGCACCTTAGTAACTTACATTAATTTAGCTACTATCACAGTAGACAAAAGGAAGTGATTAGATAGCAAATGCTAGCAAGCTGCTTATTACTGGTAAACCAAAATTAACACTGATTCTGGTTTAATGTTTACAGCAACTACAATGAAATAGGACTAAATCTTTACTCATATAGCTTTCTCAAATAGCATTTCATTTATAGAATGTGTCCCAAATTTGAGTTTCATATGCATAAAGTGTGAATTTATTATTTTGTTGTAGCATTGGATGTCCAACTTTTTTGGTCACATAATCACAAAAATGCAGATACATTGCTATTTCCTGTGGGATAGAAATTAATGGCTTTGACTTTAGTAGTTTGAATAATGATTACATCTTTCCAAAAATAGTGCAAGTGCTAGAATTATTTCTTTTTCTGCTATCTTATCTTTCAAATTAGGATATCTGCAAATATATTCCTACTTTCATATAATTTTTATTAACAAATTTTGATTATAATAGTGTTAATACAAACTAAACTTAAAAAAAGAACAGAGTAAAAATAAAACAAAGAAAAAACAAGAAAATGATAAAAAGAGGAAAGTAAGAATATTTTAAAGAAAGAGAAATGAAGTAACTTGCAACCTTTATCACAAGTATAAACAAATTCAGTAACTCTTCACCCTCTCTAAAGATACAAACATTTATTTCTTCATTCCATCACTTATCTATAAACAAATCCATAAAATGTCATCTTTCAATCCTGATATCAGCAGAAAGTCCACAGAGGGTAACCACAAGTAATAAAATACAGGTAGTCCTTGACTCATGATTGTAATAGAGCCTGGCCATTACGGTCAGAAGTCACGATGGCTGTAAAATAAAGTGCCCACATGATCTATTTATGAATTCCCCTATTGCTACTCTCCCCAATGTGATAATTAAACAAAACATGGGAATGCCAGAGGGGTCCTGGAGGAGGCCCTGGGAAACCTAGCGCAGGCGTGCTCTGGGCCTCCCTAGGCCTCTCTCACTCACTGAGGCACCTGTGCTCCACTTGAGATCCTCACAGTCATAGGCCTGCTCCACACCCCACTGGGTCCTACAACCTCCACCTCATCCTGCATCACCCATCTTGCACTTATCTTTTGAAGAGCTCCAGAGCTTTGGTTAGGATTGGGCCAGGTGGCACAATTCTGGAAGCAGCGGCCATTTTCTGACCAGTCTCATCAAACTGTGGCCATTCGGAAAATGGCAGCTACTTCCAAGATTGCACTACATACTTCAGAGGTCATGTTAAGGAAGCAGAACAAGCCACTTGGTTGCAGGGCTGCATACTGCAGCTCCAGAAGTAGTTACCATTTTTTCGAGTGACCACAGTTCAAGTCATCCACTCAGAAAATGGCAGCTGCTTCTGGGATTATGCCAATGAACAGCAGTGCAGCAGTGTATCCTTCTTCTCTAACCCAAATTCCAAAACTCTGGAGATTTTTAAAAAATAAGCACACAATGAGGAAGGTGTAGAACCTGGTGGAGTGGGCAGCAGGCCCAAGGCAATGGAACTCAATGGAGGGGGAAATAGACAGGGTGAAATAGTAAATAACTGCATCCCTGCAGTTAGTCATATGGATGAACGCCTTTGGAGGTGCTGCAGTAGCTGTAACTTTGGGATTGGGTCATAAGTAGTTTTTTTTCCTAACTTTGAATGTCATGAAGCAACTGTCTTAAGTCAAGGACTACTTATATCTTGCTGGAATTTGATCAAATAAACCAACCTTATATTCCTTTTACTTCTTACTGTCTTAATCTTTAATTCATTCAAATTTTTTCATAGTATTTATTTTCTTTGTCCCATCTCACAGACTTCTTCAAGGCATTAACAAGTGTCTTTCATAAATCCAACAGGGGAAAATTATCCAGATCACTCTCCTGATTTGTATTTCTCTTTTAATTGTTTTTTTTTCAGATTCTATAAATTAAATTTATGCGTAAAATATTATTTCGTTCAGGATGGAGGCACATTGACACAATATTTTCAGATTTGTTATTCCAAAGGTCTCTAGTAGCTTAGAAATAGTTAATTAGCAATTCCCAAAAAGTAATTACAAAGTTAGGCTTGCAAACAGTGTCCTTGAAAAGTCTCTGTTTGTGAGCAAAATGGCTAATTGTCTTAGTTCCATTTTCACATAACCATCTTACATTCACCATACCTTCACTGGTAGGAACATGACAGGTATGTGTTTTCTACTATTAAGTATTAATATTTTTTTTTGTTCAGTCGCGCAGTCGTGTCCGACTCTTCGCGACCCCATGGACTGCATTATGCCAGGCCCCCCTTTCTTGCACT
>JANHZU010002115.1:78294-90730 GCA_032468055.1 Acrochordus granulatus | reverse complement strand
GCCAGAAAGTAATTTTTGATTCTTATTGGGGACTGGAAGTACTTCGTTACTGATTCTTAAGACGAGGGACAAAATGTTTTAATGTACCCCATCTCACATAATGACAATGGCTTATAATTATAGCTAAAAAAGTATTTTAAATATTTATCTGCTTATTTTTCTCTCTTCTGCCTTCCTTCACTTTTCAGTCATCCATTCCAGGGACAATACTCTGTTTCCGATGTAAAATTAAGATTATCACAGTAAGTACTGCTTATATTTAGAAGCAACCAATTTTAGACTCAGAATAGTGAAAAACTGGTACCTCGTGCTAGATATTTGCAATATAAATTGTTTTAGTTCTTATGTTTAATTGATATTACAAACAATACATACTTGAAATTAGCAGAAACCAATAGGACAGTGTTATTATATTTCTTAATTTAGTTCTGTTCAGAACAGTGAACGTGGTAAGAAGATTGGAAATGCCATGGTTACAACCAGTCGAAATGTTATGCAGACAGGAAGAGCTGTTGGTAAGTGATCCTCCAACTGGGAATCAAGGTCCTATAAATTCAGTGACTGGGACTGTGTATCCCACTGAGCCATGATGAAAGTGGTATAGTTAGTGGCTTAGCATTATATAAAAACCCAGTCGACTGAATCTTACTCAGGTTTGCAAGCAAGAGATTGGGGAGAACTCTTTACAATGCCAAATGCCTTGGCCAGCCTTAAGTATTGATAGTTGCTGAACCATTAACCCATATTTTACTCCAAAAAAATCTCTTAACACAGGAAATTAATGAACCATTTAGGTCACATATAATGCCAACAATCAAATAAATATTCCACAGCAAAATTAAAATATAAGAGTAGAAGAGATTTCTATATACAATATAGCTAACTTCTGTTACAATTTTCTAAGAATAAATTTCATTTTACATAGATCTTACAGAACAATTTGGCTTTAGAAATAGGAACAATAGAATCAATCTACTACTAATAATTGTTTTTCATGAACCATTTAATTACTAAATACATCAGCAAGGAGAGACAACTGTTTGCTTATAGACTTCAATGTAGCATTTGACAGTTAACAGAGAAACATTATGGGAGAACTTTATCCTCAATGTGGTGTGCAGACTGCTTACACTGATCATATTCATTCATAAAACACCTGCTTGAGAGTGTGGTTTGGAGTCAATGGAACCATGACAAGCAGGATCATTATCTACAAAGAATTAAGGTAGAAGCACATACATGCAGTACTGTTATTCAATCTATATATTAGATTGACTAAGCAGATGAAGAATCCTGAAGCACACATGCCTAAGATACTCAACCCCCATTGCAACATTTTGTATAAGTTGGCATTATGATTTTATTATATTCAAATCTATTATCATATTCATGAGTTGGACTATATAGGTTAATAAGGCTTGATTGTACTATCATAATTCTCTGGTCATTAAAAAATCAAAGGTCATGATTTTGAGAAACTGATATTGCAGCCATAGGTTGCTTTAGGAATGATCTTCTCTGAGATTGGATCTTGGCCTCCTCATCATCACTCAGAGGGAGGGTTTATATTAATTTATTGTTAAAGGTAATAAATCACTGTTACCCAGGTTAAGCCATAATTATTAAGATATACAAAGCCAAAGTTATTGTGGGAGAAGGAAGGGCTGAAGTGTGAAGTGGGGGATCAGCCTCAAATCACTATATTAGCTTAAATATATTAAACCCAACTCCTCCTGAGGGCCACTGAACCTTAGGGTTGTAGGTATTCAACAGTCTCTGCACCTGACAATTAGCCCTATATTCCCTATGTGGCACTCAAGTAAAACATATAGAGCACTCATGATTACAATATTTGAGAAATATTTTGAATGTGGATAAAATAACTTCAGTTGCTGCAGTTGAAGCCAAATTAGGAATGTATAACTTTTATTCTTTGTCTAAAATCAGGGCATTTAATGATTGGTGCAAAATCAATGCTGTGGAAACTCCCAAAATTGTGTCTGACAAAATAGATTGAATCTCAATTAGAGAACTCTTGAACTGCATAACTCACAATCTACATTTTGTCAGGAGTTGAGGTCTTCCTGTTTCTTGTCCAACTGTCCCTGGAAAACAAGTTAAAAAGCCCAAAGAATCTTGAATATACTGTAGAAGCTCAGAGATATAATCAAATAATCCATCTCCAGGCATGTTTATTTTTACTTGGTTACGCATGATCTTATTATTGTTCTGTATTTTGTATTTCTGATATGGTTACAGTAATCAATAAAGTATTATTATTCAGGAATAATTGCTTCTGATACTCTTAATCTCCCCCCCCCGTTATCTGATCTTTGTTTGATAATACAGGTCAGTCAGTTGGAGGAGCGCTCACCAGTGCAAAATCAGCAATGTCCTCATGGCTTTCCACTTTCACCCAGTCTACTCAAAGCCTTGGGGAATAATTGTTCTGGACCAAATTCTTGCATTTCTTTTAAGAAACCAAAATGAGAGGCACTTAAATTCAAGCTGCATGAAGATGAATGCCCTTTGAGCTGCACCACAGGATGTAATTTGACAAACTGCTTTAATACTTCTTTGCTTTATATATAAGCCTAGTTATAGGACATGGTTTATTTTCCAATGTAAGCTCTATTTTGGATGGTGTTGATTTCAGTCAATTTAGCTGTATTTTAAGTTAAATTGTTTAGTGCTTTTTTAAGAGATTGAATTATATATCAGTACGGAACATGAGTGGTATATGAAGGTAATATTTCAAGATCTAATACAAGAAATATATTTAAATGTGCATCTTTGTAAATCTATCCATCTTTTTCTCTTCTGCAAGTCCAGTGTTCAGAATTAAGTTGTTTGACATAATGGATGTTAAGTGGATAATGTAAAATTAATGTGATTTAAATTAGCAGACTTAAAATACTCAGTCTTTAAAAACATTTTAAATTTTTATACCATCATCATTTAGATGACAACTATTTTAGGTTTAGTTAACTTTAAAATATTTTCTCCATTACTGGGAAAACTCTTGGAAGGAAAATGTTTGCACACTGTATAGGTGTAACTCCTATTTTTGTTAATTGGAATGTACTGCAATTTCATGTTCTCTTTTGCTATATTTAAGGGTCTTGATACCTAAATATTTTTAAACAAAGTACCTACCTCTACTCAGTTAGGCTCTGCTAAGTCAGCAGTACTTTTTTTTCTACAGCTGCAGTAACTTTTTCTAGTCCAGCGCGTTAGCAAAGATTTATGTAGATTTATTTATCTACACACATATACAGCATGTTTAATTTCATTCATTTTGAGAAAAATGCGACCTCGCTGTTGCTTATGAGCATAATCTGTATCAGTTTAGAACGATTTACCAAAATATTATTTTAGATCACTTTCATTTTGAAATTATCCCTTTATCAGAATTGCTAATTTTTCTTTTCTGAGCTGATGTAATGCTAGAAGGAATGTATTGTTAACACAAATTATGACAGCTGTAGCTAGATTATTCATGAGATCTCTAGACAACTGATTACTAATATTAGTAATACTTCTTTCTCTGCTGCAGTTGGTCTGGCTTTCTGTAATCAGATTCTTTTATTTTCAGCTTAAGGGAGAAATGTGGTTGTATCCTCCAAATAGTTTTATTTCAAATATATTCCAATTATAATTTCTACAATTTTCCTATAAAGCAGAGATGAGAATGTCTGCTCCTTCAGCTCTTGCCAAATTGGTGCTCCCAGCATTCTTTCTATTTATTGCATTGTCAGTTTTGATATTCGATTTTTAATCATTGACTACATTATCTGGGGCCAGTGGAAGTTCTAGTTAAAATTCCATCTTGAAAGTTTGTACTGTAATATTGTTCATGTACTATATACTGTATTAGTTTATGGTTACTATAAACATCCACTATGTTACAAGTCAACTTTGTGAAAATCAGTAGCCACTTTCAGTATACCGAGTATGCATGTGCTACCTTCATAAAAGTTAGTTAAATCGAATAATTCATAGGCACACTGGTGCATATGGTAAATATATCTACAAAGAATAGCTCGTTCCATTTGAAAGAAGCTAATTGCGCCTTCCAACTTCATTTTGAAATGTAGCCAATATCCTGATTTGTCAAACAAGTGTTCTATAAGTAGAAATGTTAACTGTGCTTACAAAGTAGCATTTTACAGCGAGACTTTGCTGTAAAGCCATCAGTTTTGATTGAAAGTACAAATAGCTGGATATATTGTATTATTCACAATGAAAGTATTTGTCCTAATGTATAATTCTGAATAGAAATACATTGTGAAGTAGTTGCTTTTAAGCTACCATGACATTGAATTCCTCAATGGGAGTTGCTCGATTATATACGCTTTTTATACAGAAAAATTAACCATATTATATCTTCTTTCAAAAGGCTGTAGTAAACAGTCCACCATACAAATATTTAAGATAAATGCTATATTAAAAGTTACTTCACATACAAAGGGTTTAAGAAAAAATATATCAGTAAAGCTAAAAAGTACTTAAAATACATAATTTATCAATTTCTGATCCCTTATAAACGCTGGTTGCAATGAGGTATTTCAGATTCTGAAGAAGTAATGTCTGAACAAATTGGGATAGGAACACTGTGTTACATAATTTTGTGGAAAAGTTTAAGGTAGCCAAAGTATCTCACCAAGGTATCTGGAGTATCTATTTAATGATGGCGCTGAAATTTGGATCCTTCAGTGGTATATAAAAACTACCATTCATATTTAATATGAACAGTGTATCTATGTGCTCTAGCCAATAACTTCTGTTCTGGAAATTGAGCTTGGGCACCATTCTTTAAACTTTCTCAGTAGGAAATATATATTAAAAAATAGGTTTCACTTAAAGAACTTCAGAGCTTTTAAAGCAAACCAGAGCTTTGTTTGGGGGTATGTATGACACTCATATACACATTCAGTCAACCTATCTGGTAGATTCCTATAGTATTTTCATTAATAAGGATCACAAAAATGTAATTTACTCTTCCAATTCCATTTTTAATTCCTTATTTTGATGCTCTTACTGTTATACAGATAGATCTTACAACTTAAACCTAAGTGTCAGTAATAGTCTTATGGAATAGTTGTAGCACGTGGATCTTTGATTGTTATGGCACAGAATGTGTCTGTGACTCAAAATATATGAAATTTTCATGTGACAAAAAATGAGTCTTTCATGCTTTGTTCCACATAGGGAAAAATGTGAAAATTCATATGTAAAAGCAGTTAAGTATGTGCAAACAATACACCCTGAAATCTGTTTTTCAATACATTACAATTTTGCTGAGTAAAGAATCATAATCAGATAATGTAAGTATTTAATGAACATTACCAACATCATGCTGGTAACTACACTTGTACAAACATTAGGATGAGGCTTATAGTTTCTTGCTAAATATTTTTGTTTTATGCACTGAGGTTTTCTACTGTGAAATTATGTTTGCCTCACCCACAACAGATAGTGATTTTAGTTTTTATAATATTTTATTGGAGATGTATCACATTACAAAATGAAGTAAGTTATAAATTATTCTTATCTAATTTAGAAGTCATAAGAATCATAAAACTAATTTCTGGACACACAAATCAAAATATATCCAGTAATGAATTTACCGAATGAAATGTAATATAGCAGCAAATATTAGATGGAAGTGACACATTATCAGTTCTAAAAGAATTATAAATATATCTTGGATGTACAAAGAATATGTTTGTGTTCAAGAAAAACTATTAATGCATCTGTATATTTTATCCCAGACAAAATAAAATATTTTTGTTTGAAGATATTTGAAGTTATTTGAAAAATATGCTGTAGCTAAATATGCACATAGATTTTAGTACAAGCCTACAATTATTTTTGCTATGGAGAAACATCAGTTAATCATGAGTAATGATCAACAGCCTCTAAACTGATGTTTGAAATCTATCATATGCAGGCTAGAAAAAAAAAAGACAAAAGGAGTGAATAGCTAAAAATGCTTTTCACTTTACCAACTACTAGTTTCATTTTTTTGTTTTGGGGGGTTAATCTGGAAAAATCTAATATTCTTCTGTAGGAATGGATTTTAACATCCAAAACTTTTTTTCTATTGAACATGTGGTTTGTTTTAGTTGTAGCTATTGGCAAATACTGCTAATTTTGTGCAATGAGGATCAAAAAAACACCAAACCTACAAACTCTTGTACAAACCTGCTTTATCCCCTGGCTACTTTGAAAGGTAACTGTTTTATCAGTTACCTTTTACTTGCTATTTTCTTGGTAGCCCACTCTACTAAAGCCTGAATTACTACCTTAGTAATAACCATGGTTTCAAAGTTTTCTTACACTTCTTATACAGCAATTTCAGGCACACACAAAAATTTATTTTTTCCTGTTTTGCTGTATAAAGGCAAAAAAGTGCACCATTGTCTCACATAATTTCCATAAAATAGTGATCCTTAGTTGTATATACATCTTTAAAAGTTTATGAAGACAAGCATAAGCCTCTAAAGCAAGGTAAGTCACAAGGGGGCTAAGGTCTGCAAAGTAGGTGGGCCTACTAACACAAGGGCAGAGCTGCTTTGGGGAGAATTCTGGAGTCCTATTTTTTTAGCTGATATGCTTATTTTGAGTTTATACTACAGCTTTGTTGTTTTGCCACAAAATAATATGATGCAGGTTTAGTTATGGTCAAATGTTCTCAGGGTTGCAAAAAGTAGTTTGTGTACAACTAAATCCTGTTTTAACATTGGCCTTTCAAACATTTTTGGGCTGTGGAATCTGGTTTATTTTTTTAAATCCCATAATCCATGATCAAAAGCCAAAATTCTAATGAGAGAAAACTGGCAGCAAAAAGTTATGGAAGGGATTCTAGGACACACAAAAGAAATGGATGAAGACAAATAGGAAGATTTAATGTGCTGTTGTATTGCATTTATATCTCTGGTTTTATGGATTATTAAGACTAAATACTGCCTTTGAAGAGGGCCTATGTTAAACACCTGCATGGCCTCTTGACATATACAGCTTTTACTATATTATTTTTCTGTCCTCAAACATTTGTTTTTATCCAAAGAAAAAAAACATGAAAAATAGAAAAAAAAGTGCATTTTTCTATTTCTCCTACTGTTAAGTATTAGTATATTGGGCATCAATTTTAAAACAATGTGTTGTTTCAATCATTCTTCAATGACACCAGATACACAGACTTGTGGGGAAAAAAGAACAAACTGATTCATTTTTAATAAATTAACATCATTCAAATATACAGTGCCAGAACATGATGCAGCTGAACATGCTAATACGATTCATCATGAAGCACCTGTGCTCATGTGAGATTGGTGGTGCCCTACAACTGCTAGTGGTTCCTGGGATTAATGCCAGAGCAGATCAGACAACTCCTCTTCTGCACAAAGTATTCCTGAACAAATTTTCTCTCTCCCCACCCCATGGGGGAAAAAGCCAGAGACAAACAGTGTAAGGTTATCTTTACAAAGTCATACTACAATGTTAAATTAACAAAAAGAAAGACATGGTTAATTCACACTATACCTTTGTTTATACTGGGGCAAGGGAAAATAAGCAGCAGAAAGTAATATTCATGAGCCAATGTTTCTGAAATACAGTACATGGAGCATTTTACTGATCAAAAGCTCCACACAGACCCGCACTAAAAAAGGCTAGCAACTCTTACTGCAAGCCCAGCAATGTCAGATCAGCCAGTAAACTACCAGCTGCTCGGAAGACCTGTATTCTAAATAGACAGGTATTAGTTAATGAAAATACATGCACCTAATCATCATCATGTAGCTTGACTGAACCTGCAGTCATTTTGCCCTGCACGTCACCATAAAAATGGAAGATCTACCCTTCCTACCACAGGTAGATCCATGGGATTTTATTCTTTTACATGGCATTATTACACCAACACAGCTGTTGTGCATTGAATGCAGCACATTCTATTAGGCTATACAATCTATATAACCAGCACATGGATATTTCCAAAATTCATTCAAATGTAACTGGAAGATACTTGGAGCAATTAATATAACATCCTAGAAATAGAAGCTGCTTTGTGAAAAGTTCCAGAACTCAATGTTTTTATAGGACTAAAAATCTAGACAATAAGCACAGGCTTTAAGCTTGTGCGTGTGTGTGTGTATGTATGTGTATGTATACACACATACACACGCATACATATACTGTATATACATACATATCCATATCCATACATACACATACATATTTATATGAACATATATACTGTATTATGTGATATATATGAATACACACACACATATATATATAAATGATTCCCTCAACTATCAGAGGGATTGTTTGAGATTATGGAAGCATATCTAGGAATAATTTTCACTGACATACACTCAATGGACACAAAAAAAAATTAGGACATACATACAACAGCTTAACATTTCATTTTGCAGCCCTATTCTCTCAAACAGAATGTTCATAATTAATTACAGGCATGCAGTCTCTCAATTATGGGAGCTATACCGGTGGCAGTGTAACCATCTCCCCATCAAGATCAAACTCATCAGCCCCATCAGGAGGAAACAGATATGGTGGAGGTTTCCATGGGGATTCTTCAAGACAAGATGGATAGAGTTTTCCCACAGTACATCGAAAATCTTTTCCCAAATCCCAGAGTACCCGTTCAGATATATGCTGTCGCAAGAACCAACGATCAAGTTCCATATCATATTGATATGTAGCATACTTGGCTCTCTCATTCATAAGGGTTTCTCGTATGAAGACACACAAAGAGTTAGAAATCACAACAGCTCTGACACAGGGGTCAGAATACCGCTTGGCAGGAATACTGGCTGCCATTTGCCATTCGTTTTTATTCACATCATAAACTTCCACTGTTACGGAAGACCCATCTATAGTGCTAGTAGGTAGTCTTATACCAGAGTTGCTGCCAACATGCAAGCCTCCAATATAAAATATTTTATCCCCAAAAGCAGCAGCTGAAGCAAAACATCTACTAGTTTGTCTCATAGCCATTTCAATCCAAGCATCTGATCTGGGGAAGTAACAGTACATCAAGTTGTGTGCCATTACATAAATGCAGTTATGAACAGCAACAGCTGTACTCCACTGCCAAGCACAGGGTAGAGGGCTTACCATAGTCCATTCATCTTTCTCAGTATCATATCTTTCCACAGTTCTTCTGTTAAGTTCTCCACCAACACTGTCTCCACCAATTGCATAGATATGGCCTTCACAACAAACAAGAGATGGCTTTATACGAACAAATAGCATTGGACTCTTTGGAAACCATCTATTTTGTTGAGCATCAAACCAGTAAAAACAATTCACAGTACGGAAGGCAGCTTGAAGTTTGCTAGTTTTACTGTAGTTGGTTTTTGTATTTTTCAAGGGGATTTGCCCACCTGCTATATAAATATCATTATCAGGAGTTACAAGTATCCCAACCATGTGGAGATCAGCAGGAGGACTGCAGAGTTTGTAAACTTTTTCAGCCTGTGGGCTGTAACATACTGAAGAGTAAAGGTTGCCGGGATTTTCAGCAGCAGCTTCAATGAAGATCATCATCTCCTCTTTAGTCATTCCAAGTCTTGGTTTAAAAAATTTCGGCATAGATTTATACAACCCTTGAACCACTACTGATTTATCATTTGGTGGTAAGCCTTGAAACCAAGCTCTTTGTGTAACTTCAGAGAGTGCATCAATTCTTATCTGGCTAAGAACTGATGACAAATACTGTGATCGAGATTCTGTATTATATTCCAGCCACAACATAGCAGCTTCACGAACTGTTTCTTCTTTTTCCACATTTAAATTGTCACTACTCAAAATATCTATCAACAGATCATGTGAGAGCTGCATAAAAGCCTCTTGGTGGTATACAACGGTAAACTTGTGTTCTACCATCCTTTTAGCACTCTGTTTTAACTCCTCACAGCTAAAAAGATCAGCAAAACTCAAAAGCCGAACACAGTTTTCAGCATTAATTTTTTTAATTAAATATTCCCTACACCGATGTAACACATCATCAACCTGCAATGAAAAAAATTAATGAGAAGTGATCATCATTATCAACAACAATCATATTGTTTTCATCATCTTCATACTTGTGCCTAATGATGAAGAAATGAAACACAATAATTCTCCTAGATTTTTATCCTTTCTCATATATGAAAATATCGCCTACCACTTTTTAATCTAAGACATTTTACAGCTGCCAGATTTTGAAAAGAGAAACCACCAAAAATTTCCTTCTGAGACCCAACTAACTTGATTGCTTGGAAGTAATAATACTGTGCAAAGTGCCTAAAAAGGGGAACTTTATAAAGTACGTTGATGCAAGCAAAGCACACTTTCTTGAAACATTACAGATGTGTGTGCATAAATGTACACTGATTCACTCCCACTATACCGACAACCAGAAAAAGCCTTCAAAGAAGCTGTGTTGAGACTTCTGAAGAACATGGCCACTTTTATACTTTGAGGTGTGCTTCAATTTATCCCAATGTGCTTTGTAAAGCTGTTTCTGAATACCTTGCACTACTCTCTGCTTTGGACGCTGCTCCTGATCTATTATACAAATACATGCATGTCCACTTTGATGTAAAAACAAGGAAGAAATTGCTCAGGTCTGGAAAATACCACTACTTTAACACATCAAGACAAAAGAGCTTCCAAGATATTTCTGCACATTCTGAAAATCTCCTTCTCAGTGGTATATCTTAGACTTTTTATCTTTACTCAAACTATTCTTAATAACACAAGTGTCTACTCTTTTGTGATAATTTAGATAATTTCACAATGAAATTAATACCAATAAAGATAGTTTCCATTATGTATTATTACTGAAAAGACTGTTAATCTCTCAGTAAGCAAAACCATTATCTTGTATTAATGGGGAAAGAGGAGATGTCATGACATTTTACTGTGACTCATAGGCATAAAAATAAAAAACTTTGGAATTCCATACAAGTAATTTTTTGTTCCAACAGAACAGTATTTTGAACTTCAATAGCCTATTTCCATTTTTTCCCATTGATCTTGCTGTTACTTTACTGTTAAGTATGGTATCCAACTTTATGAAAGATACTATTTGAGAAAACACTTAGGAAAGGTAGTATAAAACAATCTTACCTGTAGGAAACAAGCTGTTTCATAAAGCTGTTCAACTGTTGTATCGTTTATTGCCAAATTACCCGTGTAAGCATAAGTTATTATGATCTGTAAAGTGGCTGCATCCACATTCCTCAGATGAATGTGTGTTTGCTTGCTTTCACTCAATCCACTCATAAACATTGCCCTGGATGATAAAAAAAAACAGTAACCATCTCTAGTTTCTATCCAATCGTCCCAGTATTTTACAGATTGTTTGTGGATAGCATTCAGTTTAATGAATACTGTATCTTCCAGAATTATTGATTCAAAATGTATGTATTCAAAGTTGTATTTGCTCATAATCTTGTTGAAAATCAATCATACTTTATAAGGTCAATATAATAATCATGCACCCTCCCTGTTTTCAGTCAGGTTTAGTACTACGTACTATGTTGAAATGGAAAAATGCTATTGTTTTCACTGTGCTATCAAAATTTAATTATAGAAATGTTCAATTTGTTTACATTAGTTCATATTATATTTCTGACTTTTATTGTTTTAGAAAGTTAGTCCTGTCTTACTAGAGATACTTTGCCTAGTTCCTTCTCAGCCATAATAGAATACAAACTAAACAAGAAAAACATTTGAACCCCATACCCTCCAAATCAATGTAGAGAATATATTGGCCCAGGTCTTGGGTTTAGCCAATGCCGTTATTTCATAATGAAGCTTACCAAGTAACCTTAAAATTATGTTTCACAGTTCATTATGACTGGAAGGAAAGCATACGTCATTGCAGAATATTATGTAAAAGTATTATGTATGAAGCGTTAAGCCAACATTTCCTAACTATATAGAGAGGAATCTACGATTGAGAGCATAATTTGTTCCAGAAGAATGCCCTAAATTCAAACTGCTCTTAAACCAAAACAAGGTTTCCCATAGGAAACAATGTAAGTCAGATGATCCGTTGCATGTCCCCAAAAATATTCATACAAAAATAATTTTCAATGAAATTTTATGTAGAAATGATTGTCCCTAATATCAAAGAAATAACAATGATTAATACACAATACAAAGTAAAAATAAATTAACCAGCACTTATGGATCTGCTCTGAAGCAGATTCTGGCCATCAGCTGCTGCTCAGCCGGCGCTGTCTGGGCGGCCCTGTTGGATCAGGAAGGATCTGCTGCTGTCGCCACTCGAGGCAAAACAGCCTTTTTCCTCTTCCCTCGGCAATGTCTTTCCAGGGGTTTTTCCTGGGCAATTTGGAAATGTTTCTTATCATAACCTGCCTCAATGCTATGAGAGGGGAGAAGAGATGGACAGGAG
>JANHZU010002114.1:146114-157002 GCA_032468055.1 Acrochordus granulatus | reverse complement strand
CAGGGGGGCCTGGCGTAATGCAGTCCATGGGGTCACGAAGAGTCGGACACGACTGTGTGACTGAACAACAACAAAAATTGATGCTTACAGAAAAAATTGACAGATTATAGTACTGCTACAAAACAGAAATATACTATTTAACAGCAAAGTAGTTTGAGGAGTAAAAGCTACAAAGTAGTATAAAAATGTCAATAAGAGTGAATAAATATATCTTACTAATGCAAGACGTTACTTGCTCTTAATTCCTACTGACATAGCAAACAGTTCACTGAATACATTTAAGTTATGGTTCTATTTATTGATAATAATACCATATGTATCTCAGTAATCCTAAATTCCTTAAAGACTAAAAAATACCCTCACAAAATAATGAGCAAGAATTAACATTCTGCTGCACATCCTAATTAGTATTTAATAAGGATTTTTTATAAAAAGTAATGTGCATGTATTTTTCAAGTGCATATACACTAATATATTGCTACTGGGCTTCTGGGCTTCTTTCAGTAAAGAAAAAAACACCCAATTATCTGTGAGTTTGTGAATTTAAATTTTGTTATTTTTCAAGGGGGAAATACTTTTTTCTATAAACAATCTATAGTTTAATCACTAAGAATGTTATTTCAAGTTCTTCCCTTTCCATAATTTTTTTAATAATATGACAATTCTGTAAGTACTTTTATTGTGGCACCAAAGTGATCCCAGTGTTCATCCTTTATTACAAGAACATTCTTCTTTATGTGAATAAGAAGTATACTAAGTTTAGTGAACTGCAACAAAACATGCACAGCTCCTAAATTCACTGTGCTTGTGTCCAAGTATTCAGTGGTCTTTTCAATCTAGCATGTCTGATCCAACCATTTCCAGAATCTTGTGCCAATTGTAATAATATTTGAAATCATGCCTTTTGTATTGTGGCAAGGGTGTCTGTGGGATATGATCATGAAAATCAACATGGTAGCTGTGAAGATGTGATTGAAGCTTCACCCTTTTATGTACATCACTCATGCAATACACATAACAACCTGTTGGAACTTTGATGAATCATTGTGGCTGTCATCATTGAAATTCAAAATCATTGAATTTTTTGATCACAACTTATGGAAGCCCTGTATTATGCTTCAGTCTCTGACATCCCTCATGAATTAACATGATGTGCAGTATACACTTGAGCATTACATCTGATGAAAATCAAAAACTATGCTGAGAAACAGGACCTTGAATATAGGATAGAAGGATGAACCTATCACCATTCAATTATGAATGAATTTTATTTCCCATTATTTGCCAAACTAGAACTGTGAAGAGTTTAGAAGAAGCATGTAGTCCAAGGGCTAAATTTCTTTGTCTCTCTAAATGTAAAAAACTCATAAAAAAACACATGAACTACTTCCAAATTCCATCCATTCTCTTAAGCTCGGCAAAAATCTTATTTGTAGAAATATGATTCTTGATTTGTGACTGTATAAAAAAGGGATGATAAAACAGAAAAGATCAACACCCCATGTATTTGCACACAACAATTGGAGCTAATTGTTTGCTGATCAACGATATCTAGCTAGAAGAGGTAATTTTATCGAACTCCATTGTTAAGATTAATTTGGCTTAATTCTTAACCATCAGCCAATGGAGTTCACTGGGAATCTTTGGCTTGTCAGGAAGCCATTCTTGAAAATCCACTCATTAAAACTTTTGAATGATCAGTTCAGAGCTTGCTGTATTGTAATCTTCTTGAGGCATTTAACTGCATATGGAGAGCACATAAAGTGAGGACAAGAGCAGCTCAGAGATTCCTGTCCACACACATCACCATATTTAGTGATGTGAAGCAGCTTTGAAGCAGAGCTGCATATGCATTGGTTCAAATTTAAGTGCACCTTCTCATGAGATCCTGAAACATACTAAAGCACATTTCTAAAGAGGTGTTTGAAATCAAGCAAACAATAGTGCAGCTCTTTTTAATCCTTCCAGCTCAATACATGGGGATTAGAAGGGGGAAAGTGGGACAATATCGTACAGAACCAGTTTGAGTCCTTTACAGTTGGGGCTGGATGACTGAATATGTTTTCACCTCTGTATTCTAATGCAAAAGGTCTTTTCTGGAATTAAAGCAGAAGACAGGAAGATCAAGGAAATCATTAAAGAAATAGCCTGTAATTGAAAAAATAGCCTGTAATCTTCACTCCTGTGTTGTTTTCTTAACTTCTAAACAAAAGGTCTTTATATGTGTGTGTGCCTGTGTCTCTGTGCGTGCACATGTATATATGTATGCATGTATACATACACACACAGACATACATATCCACACACACAGAGAGAGACATACAGTATTGTGCAAAAATCTTAGGCCACCACCCACTTTGTTTTAGTAAAGTTGTAAAGACCATCCATAATTATTTCTCAGTCTCTGTATTCAGATTCAAACAGAAAATACAAAAAATCTGTACACAAAAATTAAACAAACACAATTTTCAGAACAAAAGGCTTCATCAGGCAAAAGTCAGTATTAAATAGTCAGTGCTAAATACGTTCATTTTACTCAATGGAAACTGTTTTTTTTTCTGCTTTCATCTGTTTTTGAATTCAGTATTCAACTTTCCTGCATTTTCTGGTTGTATTCTAATTAAGAGACTGAGATAATAATTTTTCAATTTCTAATACAACAAATCTAATGGTGGCCTTAGACTTTTGCACAGTATGGTACACACACACACACACACACAGGATAGATAGATATACAATATATACGTATATTCTGCATCTATCTATATATATATATATTGTATATACATATCAATCTATCCATCTAGCTATGGAAATCTATCTATGTATTCATAAATGTCTCTCTCTATATATATATCTATATTATACTTTTCCTGTCGTACTTTTTTAATGGAATGTTCTTGGTAAGCAGAAGGCTTTGTAGATGGATGGGATCAAAGAGATTAAAGTACATGCTTTGAAGAGTTACAGGACGATGCCAGAGACAGATTGTGATGCTGAGTACTTTTTTCTCAGCATTCAGAGAGAGTTAAGTCTGACGTGATGTCCCCTAAGTAATTTTTTCCCCATCTGCTTTCTTAGAGATTTATTTGTTAAGTTAAACACCATATTTTCTTGGTCTTAGTTTTTCTTCTTTCCAGTCCCTAATTTTTCTCCCACTCTCCTTAACATACACATCTACATGCACGTAACACACAGGCACACATTAAAGGCTAGCAGATGAAGCCTGTGTTTTCTTATTTTTTTTCCCAAACTATTAAGTTGTATTCAATATTATTCATTTCTGCCCTCATTTATAAAGAGCTAAAAATGTTCAGATGCTGGTTGAATCAATCATTGAATCAAAAACCATTGTTGGCTGTCTGAATGGATACTGGCACTATGAATTAGGTATTTGTCTTTCTTTCTTCTTCCCAAATGTACATTTTTTATTGAGCTCTTTTATTTTTCTTTTCTTTGCAGCATTACTACTCTTTCTATTTGAAACATTAAAAAGCTCTCAGAATATACTCGTACAACTTGGTTCATTATGAAGGTATGACAATAACTTCCCTCTGGGACTTTTCACTCAGCCTCCTTGATTTGGCAAGACATATATAATATCCACCCATCAAACAAAAGTTACATAGCATGTTGGATTTCTCTTTTGCAGACCATGTCCTTTTGATCATTTGTCTTTCACGATATTTTACAATCTATTTATTCTTAGGGAGGAAACGGCATGTTAGCAAGGCTGTCTAGCAATCTATGGAATCCTTGATAGCAATCAGTAATTTTGTAGTCTGATAATAAAAGCAATGAGAACCTTACATTTGAAGAAGTTTTGGGAAAATATTGATTTTCATTAAGGTTTTTTTATTATTATTATTCCTATAAGGAGATAGCTTTGATCTGAATTTGTGGGAAGAGTGATTGTGAACAGAGAGAAGAAATTTATTTTTCTCAAGTTCTAGAAACAGCAATGATTCCTCCAGTTTCAATAGCCTCATTTCAGAAGCCAACAGCTGACAGACACCACATTTGTCCACCTTAATACCATTCAAGAACAAAAACTTCTCCCATTTTTAGGGTTAGGGTTATTCTTTTTAATATTTTCAAAAATAAAATTTCTTTCAAAGATATTTCCAGTGAAATATTCATAAGTATCTTTCACATACTACGCAACAAGATAACCAAGGTATATATGAGAATCTCATTCTTTATTGCATAATCCACTACTATGTTGTTTTTCCCTGCATTAATTAAATCCTGAGGGAAAGCATAATAGCAAACTTCTCATTTTTTTACTTTTTCACAACAAACACCTGTATCCAAAACTGGTATTTTTGTGGTGTTTCTTGGAATATATACACTGAATCATTTTCTTATAAAAAGAAGGACAAAGTCAAGGCCTTGGGCCACCTTCTTTATAATCAAAATAAAGTACATCTATAAACAAGCTAGCAAATTTATATCCTCATAGTTTACTAAAAGGACTTTAAATCTGTTCTGAAAAGCAGGATATAGAATAAATAGAATTTACATCAGTTTACATACCACGTACTTTAGCAGAACAGCAAATGTTTATATAAAAAAAAAATAGCTGTGGTCAATCGCTAGTCATTTCTTCCATGGTTGTTTTAGAGTTATTCTCAACATTTTTGAATAATTCACAAAATTTGCAGATATCCACACTTGTCATTTTTGTCACTTCTTGTACAAAAGTGCCTTTACTATTACTACTATTTGATATGGTTGTAAGACAAATTATTCAGTACTTCTGCTTATCTTGAAAATATATTAAATGTGTAGTATAATGTCTTCATTGAGCATATCACTGAAACTCAAGATGTCTCAAACAAATTTAATTGTAAAAAGGGGGATACATATAATGACTTTTTTCTTCTTCCATAATTCATTTGAACCTTTGGTTTTATTTGCTCTGCTGAATTTTAAGATATCAAAATGGATTATGCCAAAATCAGGGCATAAGAAGGGGAAACTTTTAGAAATATATAATTATAGGTATTTTATATTGTAAATATAATATTTAATATGTAAATATATTGTATTATTTCTAATACAATAATATATTGTATTAGAAATATATAATTACAGGTATCTTTCTGCAGAAAGTAATCTTTGATCTAGAGATTATAATTATTATCTCATTTATAGAACATTCTTACATTCTTCTTCTTTTTGCAATGTCTGGTGTTCTTAAACAATAGCTTTTTTTAAAGTAGAACATTATTTGGCCATCTGAAAAACAATCCTCATGTAGTTTTCATGAAGGATTATAAAAATACAATTAATTTAGATATACTGTAGATCTACAAAATTTCCTGTCTTCTTCCCCGAGCAACTGCCAATTGATGCTAAAAATGTGGTGCTAACTAGATCAGTGGTTTTATTCTTCCTCATTCTTAGTCACCACAGAGAATCAATGTCTTAAAAAAAGTCTATATTTCTTTTAGTGAACAGATAGAAATTTTGACAGCATCGAAAGCAAAAAGAGGAAAGGCTGAAATAGTAGACTGAGTTTGGGTTGGAGGGAGAATATGCAAGCACCTTTTATATGAAAAAAGTATTTCCAATAATTCCATTTAGGAAGAAAAATAACAGGTTGGTCTAAAATCTCTCCTGCCCCCAGTTATATTTTTACTAGCAGGAGAATGAAATTTTCGTAGAGGAAACTGCTATCTGAGATGATTTAGCTTGTTCTATCACGTCATTTTATTATTTTGCCTAGAAAGACTTAGATGACTACTCTGAAGCAGAAAATATCCATTCCTAATAAATAACATTTATTTTCCCAGAAGCATAATAGCTGTAAACAGCCTTGCAAGCCAAGTGTGCTTAAGACCTATTGATTTCTATTTGATTGTACTGTAATAAATGAGGAACATGCAAAATTATTATAGTGCGACTGAGTTTGGGGAAAATGGACTGGATCAAATATTTATACTGTTTCTATAATCTAATTGATGATAACTTCATCACCTTGACTAATAGGGTACTTAGAAGCAAGAACAGTGAAAAGAGAGTTTGTAAAAACCCATCCTTTTTCATTTCAGCAGTGCAAGCTCTGTATAATCAGTTTTGGTTCCCGGTCCTTATCTTTTTTTTTTTTTGTATTTGCTTTAAGTAGTTCATTTCTTAATTTCTTACCAGGGCCCATGCATAAATCACATTTCACCTACAGCTCTGTAATGCCATTAATTCATAATTACTCTACCATTTACTGAAGGGTTAGGTTTGATTATGATATGATTTTATTCCAGGGGTGAATAATTATTAGTGACTAAGCCACTGCAAAGTATAAGAGCCATATTGGGTAGGGCAGTAATGCAAAATGGGAGGAACAAGAAGCAATAGTTGGTTCAGAAGAGGCATTTATCAAATAGAAAAGAATGTCTGTAACTCAGGGTTGAACTGTGAAGTCCTTAATGCCCTCTGAGCATGGTTGTTTGCTTGCAGATATTTTGTTACCTGACTAGGTAACATCATCAATGCAAGTGGTTTCAGAGCTTGCTGTCAGTTTATATATATAGTATATAAACCTGGTTATGTAAGTTATATACAGAGTACATCATGCAAAATGCTGGGCTGGATGAATCACCAGCTGGAATTAAGATTGCCGGGAGAAACGTCAACAAACTCAGATATGCGGATGATACAGATATGGTAGCATAGCAGCTGGAAGAAATGCTCCAGAAAGTCCCTGAACATGTTGCTAATAGAGATTTATAAGCTGATTTAGGGTTAAAATGTAAATATATGTAGATATATATGTAGAGAGATATTATGCATTTCTTCCTTTTGGATAAAGGTTAGCAAGTTTAGCTTTTTTACTTTTTTTCTAGAAGAAAGTATTTTTCTTCTACATTTGCTTTCTGATTACTATCCACTGTTTTGACCTCTCATTAGGGAATTAAACTCCATCATTTTTTTTCATGTTAAGAAATGACTTGATTTGGAGGAAATGATGGGAAACTTGTAATTGCTAATTTCATGGCTAAAGATAATGTACTGTGCAATATCTTCTACTTTCTTTCAAAAATTCCCTTGTTCTTTTTTTAGCAAATTAAGATTTTATTTTGCTCTGCTGTAAGCTAATGACTTCTAGATATGTTAAAATCATATTGAAAACAACTGTAACACTTTTTAAAAAATATAAAAGGCATATTTTATCTCAAAATTATTAGCCTTTAAAAATTTATATTTTTCTTTCTGGGAAAAGATAATACCATTTTGTGAAGACTGTTTTTCATCTACTTTAGCAGGAAGGTTGCTTATTTTGATAATTGGATGCTATTGTTTTTATACCTTAAAATTATTTTGTCTTTAATGTAATTCATTTTTTAAAGGAAGAGAGTAAAATTATTGTACACAGATTCCCAGTCTAGAGTATTTTACAACCTTTACTAAGAAGGAGAGAAAGTCTTGCTTACAAAGTTTTTTTCCCTACTATGTACCAGATGCTGGGTTAAACATTAAGATATAATTGGGAACAGATAACAACTAGATTGTACAGAAAATAAAACTATCCATTATGTTGAATTTCTGGAACACTTATAAGGTTGTGGATGCTATAAACATGTAGTTCTTTCTTCTTCTTTCCCCATGTCCCTGATTCACCCCATAGATATAACAAATAGTGCCTTCCCAAAGGTTCCAAGTTTTGAACTGAGGACATACCCACTAGTACTGTTATCCAGTTTCCAGGTTAAATTTTTAAGTGCTGTTGCAGAGAATATTGATGACTGAAATTTCCTTTACCCTCCAATTCATTCACAAGCATTAATAACACCAAGAGAAGAACCTCCACAAAAATTATGTTACTTGAGTTTTAGGGATGTATTTGTGTAATTATCTGTGGATCAGACCAATGCCTTCTCTGTGTGCTAGTTTTAATATTTGTGATGCTGAGCTATGTAATAGTAGGAAAAAAACTGGAATAAACGATAGGAATCTAAGAGTTGCCTAGTGTTGAACATGACTGTTTGTATGAAGCTACAATGGAAAGGTTGTATATAATTGCCTGAAAAGTATTTCTGTCTTACAGATTCTCTATCTAATCACCAGATTAAACATCAGATGATATTGTGTCTGTGGACACACACACTCCTCAATCTCACCACCTAATCAGTATAAATGGACTCTGGTTCTGATTAAACATTTAATGTTAAGGATTTATGCTAATTAATATTTAGTTCTCAAAAGAATGCACCTATTATATCTGTGAGATTGAGTCCCTCCTTGTCAAGTAATAAATCTCTTTTTTCTGTTGCTAGTTCTTCAACTGAAGCTACAGCAAAGGCGAACAAGAGAACAGCTGGTGGACCAGGGAATCATGCCACGTAAGATTAATTTTATTTTCTGCGGCTTGTGTAACATTGAGTGCTTAGATGTCTTATTAAAGATGAAAGGAAGTAGATGATAATATTTATTACCTATCAGAATTTAAAGGGAGGACAGTTCTTTAAATATCACTTCTATTTTTCTATCTGAAAATTAGGGGAAATTGATGGAAAATATATTAGGATATTAAATCTGGAATTCATTACAATTAAATTACGTGTAATTGGAAATTGAGGGAAAATGCATTTATAATAGTTTAATGTGGTATATAGAAATTAGATTTTTATTTTGTGCCTGGATGAATCAAAAGGATCAAGCCTTTGACAGATTAAAAACAAAACCAATAATTTGTTTTCTAGTGTTCTCTTGGAGGTTCTGGGTTCTTGTAAAGTTGGTGAACACCATTTCTTACTATCAGTGGCAGGATAACCTGAATGGAAGACTATTGGGGTATTCTCATCCTAACTGTTGGGCTTCCCTAGACATCTTCTTTGTCATTGTGGGAATATAATGCTGCTCCAGACAGTCCTTTGATTTGATCCAACATCATTCTTTTTGGAGGCTTGATTGGTAATTCCTGGTTGCATTTGAATTATATAAACACATCAGGTGCAGATAGATAAAACAAGGGGCTGCTATTTTGCTCATGTATAAAAATAGTGTGCAGTGTTAGATTCAATGTCAAGAAAAATCAGCTTATACTGATTTCTGGAATGGAACCCTTGAATTACTAGGATCTGCATGTACCTACTTTTTAAATATTAAATTATAGTTTGCCATTATATCCAATTTGGCAAACAATCATTTATTTTAAGTGATGTAATGATGTAACTCTGAATTAGAAGATCTATTGCCTTGAGGACCTTTATCATAGTTTTTTTGAGACTACAGGTATTTCTATAGTAATATGTATCCCATATACAGAAAGTTATTAGCAAGATTGAATGCCTTATCCTCAGCACTGATGGAGGGAAGACTTAGTATTTCCTTTGCAGAAATATTTTGTGGAAATAGATGCTCCTATTAATGAAGCAGCACATGATTTATTCCATTGTCCCTTTTAGAATATTTGGCATTGAGAATGTATGTTCCCATTTGCTGCATGGGTCAGTCAGAAATGAAAATTGTAAACATCTCATTTGAATACTCTAGGAACATAGCGGAGTTTTACTTAATTTCTATTGGGCCTGATTGCCATCCTGCCAGGTGGGGTGGAGATTACTCACAATGGCTTTAGGATCCTATCATTATCTGTTTTTCTACTTATTTTTATTGTATAATTTAATTTTTTTCTTTTTGGTTGCCAATTTAAATCATTAAAGTAAATGCAATACTGATTTTAAAAAGTACCTAGTAGTCAGAGTACAGAATATGAAAAGAGTGAATGGAGTAAGTATGCCAATGTTAATTACCCCTGTTCAGTTGACAGCAAATGAATGCAAAAATGCAGATTTTTTTATTACTATGGCTGCTTTAAGAGTATATACTGTTTTAAGAGTAGTGTGAATAGTCCATTTTCTGCTCTAATTTTTTAGCTATTATTCCATATTTATGAAGTTAATTAAAGTGCTTGGAACCCAGTACATAGCAGATAGATTGATTTTTTTACAACTATTATAAGCCAATTATTATGTGCAGGTCAGTTAGCATCCTACTAAACTAGCAGAAACAAACCCGCTTGAATGTAACATATTTCTTCATACCTTTATGATCTCTTTGCTTCATGATATTTTTTCCTTTCCTTTTAGCTTTGAAGAGCCCAGCTGCATTTCATGAGCAGATAAAGAGTTTGGAAAGAGCCAGGGTGAGGAATCAAGTTTGAACATGATATTTAATTCTTTGCGTATGATTGTCTTAAGAAAAGTACTATTCAAAGGACTTGGCAAACAAGAGAAATTGTAATAGATTTTTGGAAACTAAATTTAAGTTCTTTTTAGAATGAAATTGAGAGAGAACTAATTTAAATGATTAGAAGATAAGCAATAGCTTGTTTAACCGCACAGTCTTACAACCACTTTCACAATTAAATATTGTCAAACTACTCATAGGAATTAGATTTATAGAATATAGTCCATAGTAAGGTATCTGGCCATTGAAGTATTATGTTTGGAAGCCAATAATTGTTCATGATGCAGTTATTAATTCTCAGACCTTTTTTGGTGGGGGCAGTTATAGTATTTATGTATTAGTTCCACTATAAAGTTGAGATTTTTTTTGTTAAAGTGGTAACAAAACCAGGCTACCAAGAATATACATCTTCTCTCATAGTTCTAAACTTGAAAAATTAAAGAATGAGTTAAAATCATCACCTGAATTTTCAAAAGTTACTGATGATCCAAAAGTGCAATATAATTACTTACATTTTTTTTCTTGAACAGCAGTTTCTCTATTTTATCATATTTGCTTAGAAACTAAGAGATATAGGGAAACAGCATGGTGATTTATTATTCAAAACTATTTTAAAAGTATCCATAGGTATATGGATATTTTGTAATGTTCAATATGTTTTAGATTGTGGTTGGTATGCAAGGTTGTAATATATTGT
>JANHZU010002114.1:92713-112053 GCA_032468055.1 Acrochordus granulatus | reverse complement strand
TTGAACCTCTGGCAGAGCTCTCATCTTCTTCAGAGCACACAAGCCCCCCAACCACAGCAAGGTGGTGCCTCACCGGGCGGCTGAATTCATAAGGTTTTATTTTTTAAATATATGAAAATACAATGTAACTGTATCTCTCTGTCAATACTGTCCAGTTTAAGATAAGATAGACTGTTTCAAGTTCATATCCTGGGCTGTTTCAGTGCAGTTTTCTTGGGCATGTCATGATTCATTGTGATTTTTTAAATAAAACTTCCCAGTCTAGCCCATGTTTCTTCCATTTAAGTACATTAAACTTTGCTTAGCTTCTGAATTCAGTCAGTTTCAGACAGCTGCTGCAACCACCATGGCATTTAAAGATAAGGCTCTTTAATGCTTTTGGCTGAAGACTTGGTTAGAAAAAAGTTCAGTCAAAGCTCTCCTTGAAATCAACTGTTGAAATTGAATCACCAAATTGCTTGATGTGTAAACCCAGACAGGTATTTTACCTTCAGATTGATTTGAAGATTCACTGGACTTTAGTGCTTACACACTCACTTTTATAGAATCAAATTGGATCTTCAAGTCTAGTCAATTCAATTGGACTCATGATAAAATCTTAATGATGTCTTGAACTGAATTCAAATGTTAATTTACATTGAATTGTCTATCCTTATAAAAGACACAAGGCTACTTCTATATCATTTGTTAAAGAAGATAAGTAATTCCATAAAACTTAAAATCTCCCAGAATTTTGTTTTGAAATAGATGATTGTATTGCTATGTGAATACTTCTTCATTAGAGACTTTGCTTTATGCATGTATGTTTGCAACATTTTAGTAGGTTGTTCAGGATGAGATAGCCTACTGTACCTTGGGAAGACAAGTCAACTCAAGCACATACTTTTCACAGAGATTTTGATACACAATATTTTATCATCATCAGATGTTATATATTAAATATTTCATTGTTACTTGTTAATTCTACACCACTCTATGACTCCTGCCATTTGATTAAATTAATCTTTAATTACATATTTAACACTATAAGAAACATGATTGACAAGAAGTGATTATACTGATTTTGTCCATGGGAAAACACAGGGAAGAAAAAAAAATATTTTTCCTTGTATTCCAAGTTTCTTTATACCAGAAAGTACAGAATGGCAAAATTGGAATGCAGAATTCTTAATATCTGGATTCACATAAGTTCATGACACTGGAAATCAAGAACTCCTGCAAACTTCAATGCTTCTCCAACCAACTGGCCTCTACATGGCTTGAGATTACAATTCCCACTTTCTTAATGGCCATGCAGGCTAGAAATTTGTAAGAGTTGTAATCTAGCTCAGTTTACCTGGAATATTACATATACTTAATTAAGAGTAGATCCCACTGAACTTAAATACACTGATGTTTGAGTACCTACAAAATTACAGAAAGCTGAAATGAGTATCAGAAGGTCCTTTAACCTAGATTTTCTATAAATTCATTAGTTTGCTCTTGGGAACCATTTTTTCCTCAACCTTTACACCCCCTACTTCTACTACAGAGAATATCAATTTAAGACATTACAACCATGCATATAAAGTACTCTGAACATTTAAAATGCATTCTAAGTGTTCAATATTATGAAAATGTATGCAGTGGGAGAAACATTGGAGATTCTACATAAATCAGATGCAATGATTCTCATGACCCTGGACTAATTATGATATGACAGCAGGCCCTGAAAATTGGTAGAATTAGTCTATACTTAGGTGAAGGTTGAATCAATTGTTTGAAAGTGTTCCTAGACCACTTGTAATTGATGAGAATTTCCTTGATGGCTGTTTTGAATTGTTACTACTATAGAAGCTGCTTATATCATTTTAATATAGATCGATACAGAATAGAAACAGTTTTAATTCACCTATAGGCAGTATTCAACTTATGACCAGAACTTCTGTCATTAAGCAATGAGATTGAATTGTGCTTGATTTTATGACTTTTTTGCCACAGTTGTTAAGCAGATCTGGTCCATTCCATTGACTTGTTTGTTGGAAATTCCACAGGGATGCTGTGAAGGTCAACAATCAAAGAGCAGTTATCACTTTCGTCTATCAGTAAACCACTTTTGTAAAATGTGGAATTAATTTTCAGAATTAATATTTTTGGAATAGTTGAGTATTATGCTTTGAAACTATTCCCAAATGAACTATAAAACTGAAACACACACCCAGGAAAGACCTCCTTCAGCCAGTGAAAGTAGTCTTTGGGTTACTTTTGCAGTGTTGGAAAAGACTGAACCTAATGTGGAAAGTTATTTCTCCTAAAGTTTGGAATGCACTTCCCTTCAAGAAATGAACTGCAATAAGATTTCTAATTGTGATTTATTCTCAGTGCTTCATCTTACAGGTTATCTTCTTCTCTTCAAGGATGGGATGAGGAATGGGAAAGATGATAATTAAAAAAAGGGAGCAGTCAACGGATGCAAATATGTTGCATTCATAACACATTGCATTTGTTTACTGATAAGGTCCTTGTAAGCTGTTTCACATGTAACTATCTATTTCCCTTCCTTCCACCCCCATTTCACTCAAATTTAAATCCTACATCAGGCTAGTCACTTTATGCATGGGATCAAGTGATCTGCAATTCATGAAAGTTCATGTCTTTTAATAATAAAAGAAAAAGTTGGAAAAGGTGCTCCAGTTTCATGATTTTAGATGGGACTGATGCAGTAAAAGCATTGCAGCAGGAAGAAAGTTGCTTGAAGGGTTGCGTGTGTAAACATGTCATTGTGTGGGCTTTATTTTTCCTCTCTCTTGCTTCTTTTCCATCTAGGCCTATTGCTACTAGCCTGAGCAGTGTAAAAAAAAATTCTGTCATGAAACATCAGTAGTACTTTCTTCTGTGAGAGGAGTCCATGAGTGTTTTCTATTCCCCAAATGTATGATTTTTGACCCAGTTTGTGTGATCTCTTGTTATCAGTATGCAGATTTCATCAGATGGAACAGTGGAAGACTCAGCTGTGCTGTGCAAACAAGGCCACTGTGATTTAGAATTTCTGGAAAGTTTAATTGTGTTTATGCAATAATTTTTATGACTGTTTTTTTTTTTTTCCTGATGCTTCTGAGCTTACTTTGCCATTGCAAATTAGCAACAGACATAGGTATGACAGGAGTGCAATGGCTCACGTGATTGGAATGCTGGGACTAACAATCAGCAGAAATGCGTTTGAGACGCAGCTGCTGCTGTGTGTCGGGGTAGGCTTCTGGCAGTCACTTCAGTTCCTGCCAACCTAGCAGTTTGAAAGTGGGTAGCCTTTAATAGATACCACTTCAGTAGGACACTTTATGGGCACATGAAAGGAGCCCCCTGCTGTGTGTCCCTTGAGCAATGGTAATTTCACTGGCTAATCCTTGCAAACACTGAAGCACCTTGTTGTTTGTTTGTTTTCTATTCCAAAATCCTCCTGTCTGTTTTTGCATCCTTAGGTGAAAAAAAAATCCCTTTAGGACAGTTTCCATCCCAATGCTTTCCTTTGGGATAAATATGGAGGGCCAAGGGGCTGCAAGTGGCCCACTAAATAATCAGGGAAAGATGAGTCATTTGCATTTACCTCTTGCTCACCTCATTATTAAGGATAAAAATGCCATTCACGTGGCCACCCACTCCATATTCACTCAAATTTTTGTTCCTTTGGAGCAAATACTTTTAAATAGAATTATATATAGCTCTTGCCAAGAAAAAACATAAAGGTGTGTCATGTGTGCTGCCCAGAGTCAATTTCAGTGAGATAGGTAAGGAATATAATGATTAAATAAATAATAAATGTAGGTATTAGGATACCATCTTTAGGGACTGTTTTGTTGTTGTCTAGCTTCAATTCAGTGTCAGGAGAAAATGGCTAGTTGTCTCTGGTTCTCTACTGTAGGCTAAAAAGACTGAAATAGCTCCTTCCTTCCTTCCTTCCTTCCTTCCTTCCTTCCTTCCTTCCTTACTTCCTTCCTTCCTTCCATCCATCCATCCATCCATCCATCCATCCATCTATCCACCATCTTTCTTCTTGACTAGGCTTTGGAAACATTTCTGGCACTATCCTGATCATCCTTTCAGTTGAATGAGTTTGAATTCACCCATAGGAAATGATTGAAATACAGCTGTGTTTGATCATTTGAATAGGCAGACTTTTGTTCCCCCTATATCATGTAGAATTATGAGACGAAGAAAAGTTTAAATGAGGTCATGGGAATGAAGGGGGGAAAAGACAAAGAAAATTCTGAATGTAAAGTTCAATACAGAATTTTGTCTGTATTCTACACTGGGATAAATCTGCTGAAAGAGGCTTCTAAATGTAGACATGGACCTCCTGGGGGGAACATTGAACTACAGAATTATGCAAGGGACTAAATACAAATAGAGTGAATGATCTGAGCTATCAGAGAGACAGCTGAATATTTTGAATAGAAAGGGCATGTCAGAACAATCTGGAGGTCAACATCTTCATGCAAAGTTTTAGTGATTTTGAGCAAAGTTGATTTCCACACTTACAGTCTTCAGTAGAAACACTTTGTCCTTCTAAATAGGCATCCATTACATTTTGTCCATCTAAATAGGCATCCATGACAGAAAAGAGATTATACTATGAGCATCACTCATAGGTACTTTTAGAAGCTACTACTACTAAATAGCTAATTAAGTAGCTACTTAGAACCATGGGTTCTTGGCTACTATGGTTCCCAGATCTACTAGATATTTAATTCAATATATGCCATGGAAACTATACTGAAATAGTACACTAAGGGAATATATTTTCTGACTAATAATCAACTAGATATTGTTTAATATTTTGAATAAAATAGGTCAGTTAATATTTTGAAGACCCACAACTCTAATTTCATTCTCCAGAGATTTCTGCAAGAATGACACTGCAAAACCAGTACTCTTTGGTAATATGTGTCCTTTTCCACTAGAGATGGAAGGAACAAGATATGGTCCTCTGGGTATTTACTCTGAGTACAGTCCCAATTTATCCAATTTATCATGCTATTAGACTGTATATGAGTTGGAGTTCCACAGCATCTGGAAAGTTGCACACTACCAGTTAGAGTGGCAAGGCAAAGGGATTCTTGGAGAATAGTAATAGATCATTCTTTAAAGAACTTTCCTTCTTTGACTCTTGTTCCTGTCTCCTGTTTAGATTTTCCCCTTTCATGTTAACACTGTGTACAGTGCATTGCTTTTAAGCATCAAAGACATGTTCTTTTGTTTGTGGGAAAGAGGATCATTCATCAATCCACATTTTTATAGAGAAGGTAGACTACCCCTCCCGAAATAAAGTCAGCATCCTTATTCTGCTGTGGAATCATTGTGTTAATGCTACATTTCATTTTAAAATGAAGGTGGGATCTAGCACATATGAGAATCTTACAAGTATATATTGAATCATGACCTGGACTTCCCCATCCTCATTCACAGCACTAGCCACAACTGAATCTCTGCATAAACTCAGATATTGGATTTAATTTGTTTTCCAAAACAATCTGTTTCTTGTTTTTGCCTCATTTTTATTTCTTCACGATAATTTGGTGATTAACAGAACATAGAGACATCCTTTCTAGTATATGCACTTCATATTGATTAAGTTTCTAGACTGATTATTATTCCTTAGGTGTAATCTGCTTTTTAATTTCTTCTTGCATAAGTCCAAATTGTTCTGTGATATTTTACACCCCTGGCAGATAATCTTCAACAATGCTAGTATATCTAATAAATTTGAGCTGGAATTTTACTTTGTTTATGATTGCAAATAAGTAACTGTAGGACTACCTTTTCCAGAGGGAGAAGAAAAACTAATAGAAATGGATAAATCTACGAATGATTTGTGTAATATTGACACATACAGTAGAGCAATTATATAGGAGAGAAAAATTTCTTATACTACTGATTCCATCCTTAATATAATACAGTTGTGCTCCTGATAGCTATATTTTTGTCTGTGTTTTGACAAAGAGGAAGATCTCTGAGATAAGCACCCTTTGTCATAGTCCATGCAGCTGGGATTCCTGTAGTTATTGATCACATGGAACAGCTGCTCTATGTGGACCATGGTTTACTTTCCAGACATTTTTACTTAATCTACAGGCTAAGAACTTAATATCTCCAGTTGAGAGGAATAGGTTGTAAAACCGTAATGTGAATTTTCTTTTTCTCATTCATCTCTAGTAGTATATTCTGTGCTGATGTTCATACTATTTGTCACATTTCATATTTCATTTCAAATCTTATTGAGGTTTGTCAGTTCTGGACATCAAAAATGAACATTAATGAATCACAGATGGATGTATTCACTGTTTTATACTATCCAAAGGGACATTATCACTCATTAAAGGGATCAGCTATATTTCCAGTTTAATTTTTTTCCCTTTCCAAATAACTGTCCCTTGGGAAAAAAAGAGTATTCAAAGTGGTGCTTTATATCTTTACTTAAAACTTTTTTTGGGAGGGGAAAATGGACTTATATTTTATACTTTGTAACAGTTCTAATATTTTAGGTTGCTAGATCTGGAGGTACTGGCTAGAACAAGGCTACAAGGAAAATGTCACTTGTGGGGTCAATACCAAAAGAGGAAGTCCTCATTTGCAAGGATGACTTTAGCTGGAATGTGGACAGTGAGAAGCAGAGACCCACAACTTGTAAAATATTAAATTGGATTTAGGGTTTCCAGGATGATTCAGTCTGGAGAACAAGATTTAAAATGCACAATTAATGTAAGAAATAGATATGTTGATGAACATTCTCAGTCATCCAGGTAGAAGTGTCTGGAGGATGAGTCATGGCAACTGGACTTCTTTTCTTGTTGATTCAAGATGTTTTGCTGCTTATCCAAGCACCTTCTTCTGTCTGAGAAAAAGTTGGTTAAGGAACCCATATATGTCTTCCAGGGTGGCTGCATTTCTCACTTAACCTGATTAGGCTCATTAAATGGATATGATTTCCATTATTAATGTAAATGTGTGCTTATAAGTGTTGATGATAGGTGTTGATGAGGCCAAAGCCATTTGCTTTGAGAGGATTCATAACTATTACGTAATGTTCCTTAGGAGAGAAACTTTGGAACCACCAAAGGACAACCTGCCCATATAATTCTTTCTGTGTAATTCCACTGTGAGATAAAAGATGCCACTTAGTTCCAACTGTTGGGATCTTTCAAAAGTTTTATCCTCTTGGATAGGCTAGAAGGAAAGAAAAAATATTTGAGAGGTGTTTGAAATGTTGGTCTTAATTACAGAAATCAACAACTGCTGTCTCTTAGAATACAGTACTACAGCTGAAGTGTCAGTGCCCCTAATGAAAGAGCAAATGTATCAGTATAAATGCTCCTAGTTCATATACATAATCACTAATGACTAACCTAAAGCATTCATTATTCTACAGAAGTTACACATTAAATTGGTCAGCCAATAGTAAGAACTAGTCATAGATAGATAATGAATTAATTTAGTCAGACCCACTCTACTGAGAGTGAGAGAATCCATGGTTTAGTCACAGTCCATTCCAACACAATTTTTTTACAGATACTTTATTGACCAAGCATAAGATACACAAGGCATTTGACTTTGGTATAGAAGCTCTCAGTGTCATAGGACAAAACTGTAATTATACAGTGTACTTATAAGATCAAATAATATAAAATGAAATGAAATTTTCTGTTTTCAAAAGAAAAATGTGCATTGAAATATGCAGCCAGTAGAAAAGGAAATAAAATAAAGTGTAGAATTAGAACCACAATCTCTTGATAAGTATGTATATGCACGAGACATTCTCTGTAATTTTTTTAGAAGTTAAAGAAAATTCCTTATCCTATACATTTTCACTGTATTTATTTTCTAAAATTCAGGAATTGGTTTGTTTTATTGGCTCTTTTATAGAATGGGAACAAAGCAGAAGGCTAACTGTACCTGAAATAAGTCCCTTTTTTGTCTGTTATCACGTCAAGGTTGCTAAGAAGCTCATAAATACAACATAAAAGTAATTACTTTCTCCCTGCTGCTCACTGGCATCTCACTTATGAATGTGGAATATAAATGTAGCTGAACTTGATTGATCTATAAAAACTAAACAGGATTTCACTTGTTGAATGGACACCACCAAGAAATTCCAGAGATGTAGGCTGGACTGAGAAATCAAAAAACATCATGAAATAAGGCAATGGTAGAGTGGTTTCTTCATTAGTATCAAGAAAACCACAGAACCTTTCAATGAAATTGCCAAGAATCAACTGAAAAGAATATTTTAGAGAGGGCAATCCTTTCTTGTAGATCCATGTGATATGGCTAAATTTTGCTTCAGCAATTTTGCTTCACCTGAGGGGGCACCCCATGGATCACACAAGGACCTGTTTGGCAGTTTAAGTACCTAGAAAAGATTTCTCTCCATCATATGCTTATACAAAAAAGCCACCAATGGACCATTTTGGGCCAATGGAAACCCAAAATCATAGTCTGGAAGGCCCCTTATTTATATTTGTTAAATTTATTCACCAGCCAAACCACTATCAATATTTATTTATATTTCAAATATCTAGGCTGTCCAAATCTAATCAGCCTACTGGCCTAAGTTATGCAAATAGTAAAAATAAAAAAAAATAAAATGTGAAAATAATTTCAAACAGAAGAAACAACAACCAACCCCTTTTGCTATTCATGGAGATAGAATTATAGAAAGTCCTTCCAATTTTACTAATCCAAAGTACAGGAGAAGACTCATGTTTTAAAGACTGGTAAGTTGAGCATTCCAAGGCGTATGATCTTCCGGAGGGTAGGTGCTCCAACAGGTCCTGGAGTGAGCTAACTCTGCCAGGTCTTACAGGAAAGGTCAAAATCATAGGACACTAATATTTCTCAAATAGATTCTATGCTCTGCAGGACTTTATAAGTAACCATCAGAATTTGATTTACATGTGGAAGCCTACTGGTAACCAATGAAGTCTACAGAACAAGTCTGCTACATTGGTATGGTGTGGTCTGCCCATCAGTGCTTGTGCCATCATATTGTAGACCAACTGTAGCTTTTGAAAGATTTTCAAGGGCAACCCTATGTACAGTAGATTGCAAGAGACAATCTCTAAAGTGAACAAGGAATTCCTAATCTTAAAATGGGACCTCCTGGTCCAGGGAGGAACACAGACTTTAACCTGTGCAACTGTCCTCCTGAGCATAACTCCCACCTGCTTCTTAAGAAGGACCTTAGAGGTCCTCTAGTCCCTTATGCAGGATAAGGATCCTCATATCCTTCCTTACAAATGATGGTCCAATCTTTGCTTGAAAACTTCCAGTTATGGAGCAGCCATGATAATTTATTAATGTAGTAGTAGAACATATTGATATTTCATTACAGTATTAAAGAGCCCTGCTAAAAATGGGTGATGCTTTCCATGTTTAAAAACATACATTTCAGGAGCAGAAAGGAGCAAAAAATAGTGGCAAATATTTTTCTCTCATGGGAAGATGCAAACCATCTGGCTTCCATAAAACATATTGCAAATGCATAATTCACATTTGTTGGATATTTGTAGAAACACATTTGAAATTATATGTTCAAAGCACAGAGAGAAATGGAAACAACTGGAGGATAATACATCTCCAATCACTAGTAGTATACAAAAGATGATCCCATCATGCGAAGAAATGTCTATAGGGCAATGCCTGTAAGATACATTTTCATCTTAATAAAACTTTATTTTAAACTTCCATTGAATCCCTCAGGCATCTGGGGAGGAAATAGCTGAATCCTGAATCAAAACTGAGATGGGCTAATCTGGACAAATAAAGCAAAATCCTCCAAAGTAAACCAACTCCAGATCCAATAAAGTAAGATTGCGCTGCATAAACACAAACCCGTGTTTCATGGTTGAAACTACATCTACAATGATGTCATTACATTTTTGCCTAAAAGAGCCCATATACTTCAGCATTCAATTTTCAAGGTGGGTCATTGGGAATGGGAAAAATCTCTGAAAAAGGAGCTTGCCTTCAACCAACATAATTTTTGGACAATGCAGGGATTTACTTGAGAAGAGCAACAGGACATCAATGAGGGATTTATTTAATTTGACCTAAACTAGATTCTACCTCAAAAATTATTTCTACCTCAAATATTAGATTCTACATCAAATATTCTACCTCAAAAGTTGTGTTCATATAACAGTATATTTGATGCAGAAAATATAGAAGGCAAAATTTTCATTTTATTGCTGCTATGTATCTAAATACTTATTCTTTTATTATAAATACTTATTCTTTTAGATGTCTTGACTGCGTACTGTTGAATATTATTATTTTCTTTTGGTTGATGAGGGATGAAAAACCAGGTGTAAATTTTGAAATCTTAAATGTGTCCTTGTTTACACAAAAGCACAGTTTTTTTTCTCCCCCTGAATTGTGGACATTTGGAAGTATGCCTGTGGCAAATTCTAAAAGGGATGGTAGTACCAGACCACCTTACCTGTGTCCTGAGAAACTTGTATGCTAGTCAAGAAGCAACAGTTAGAACCGGACATGGAACGACAGATTGGTTCCAAATTGGAAAAGGAGTACAACAAGGCTGTATATTATCACCCTACTTATTTAACTTATATGCAGAGCACATCATGCGAGATGCTGGACTGGATGAATCACCAGTTGGAATTAAGATTGCCGGGAGGAATATCAACAACCTCAGATATGCGAATGATACCACTCTAATAGTAGAAAGTGAAGAGGAGCTAAAAAGCCTCTTGAAGAGGGTGAAAGAGGAGAGTGCAAAAGCTGACTTGAAACTCAACATTACAAAACCTCTGTCTTCCATCCATTATTCAGAATAATGTTCCGAAAACTGAATAAAACTAAGCCAAATTTGGGTAGAGTGAGAAAGATCAAGTCTGAATATAAGTCAGATCAGCCAGGGCTGCAAAGTAAATAGATTCTCCCAATGCATTCCTCAGGATTAAGCAATGAGGCAATAGCTTGAAATGCTGCTGTCTATTCCATTATGAGTCCCCTTCATTCTCTACCATCTGACCCAGAATTATTCTTAAGCTGTCTGCCATGTACTTCCTAGGGCAGATATATATGCATAAATATAATACGAAAGGAAAGCAGAAACATTACAGATAAACAAGTTATTTTGATGCAGAGAAGAAAATACAGGTATCTTCTATTACTGTTATCGGTAAAGTGGTTAGAAGCATTCCAGGATCTATGTTTTGTATGCTTTCCTAGTTTGGTTTTAGGCCACTTTAAGTTTCTCTTAATTTACTGAATTAATGAACAAGATAAAAGAGCACTGCAGTCTGCACTGTATTATGTTGAAAGTTGTACTAATACTTTATAATAAAAGGAATACAAACACATGGAGGGAAAATTAAATTTAGCTTTAACATTTTAATAGGTCTCTAAAGCCAACCGCTTTGGCTCATTTGTTCCTAGGTGAAATTATTTTTCTTGATCTAAAAACGTCTACTTATTAAATGGTAAAGCTAGTCATATGAGAGAGGATAATGTTGCCGATAACTGCTTGGAAGATACCTTACTGTGCAGAATACCTAACTAATCTTAAGTATATCTTACCATTTTTAAAGCATAAATACAGAATTCACCAAGCTGTAAGAATTTCCTTTAAAATCTTACCTAGCAGTCTAATACAGAAATTTCTTAAAATAGTTGATATTTCTTTTATGTTTATTAATTGGCATAGTTGTAACTTGGTGAGCATATTCACAAATACAATTTTTAAAATCTCAGCTCGAGTCTTCAGTTTATAAATGTTTATCTTTTGTGTTTATAGAAATGGGCATTAATCATAATGCATTAATCATAATTAATCATAATTAACCTTACTTTCTTTGAAATTCTTTCTTCACTGAGACAAATACCTCTCCTTTTCCATGAGTTTAAAGAACAACTGAAATTGTACATTTACTTCTGTGGCATTAATTTCTGATGCCTATTTTTTCTTCATTTGTGTGTCTGTGGGGAGGGAGCATTCTTTCCTTGTTATCATTTATGTATTTAAGTCTTACAAACTCTTAGGGTTGTACGTCTGAGTGAAAGAGAATCAAAATTAACACTTTTTCACTCAATCATTACTGAGGCAACCTAGAGTGGTGTACACTTATCAATAAGAGGGATAATTCTCTTATTCTGAGTAAATGAACATAGGAAAATATTGGTAGCTTAATTGGGGAGATGTTTTTGCCCAAGATCCCATAATTATCAAATAATATTTTACTTCAACCATATATATCCAAAGAGTGGACTAAGATATTTTGATAACATTTTCATAGAACTCTTATCTTAGAAACAAGGAGTAGCAGAATTAATTGCAATTTTTTAAGGAATTGTTAAGAATAATTTTATTTAGGAAAGCTAGCCTCCCTGCCTGCCTGTCTTCCATCATATTTTTATTTTATTTAATGTATTTATATTCCACCTTTATTATTTTTATAAACAACTCAAGGCAGCAAACATGTTCAATGCATCTTCTTCCTCCCATTTTCCCCTCAATCCTGTGAGGTGAGTTGGGCTGAGATATAGTGACTGGCCCAAGATCAACCAACTGGCTTTCATGCCTAAGACAGTATTAGAAATTATGACATCTGATTGCTAGCTCGTTACTTTAACCAGTAAATAAAACTGACTTTTTTTGTCTGAATCCTTGCTATTGTCTTTTGATTGGTTATTATTATTGTAAAAATCTGTCATTTCTGATAGCTTTAAATGTTTTTATAAAATACAGTGGAGCCTCACAAGATGAGACTAATCCGTTCCAGAAAAACACTCTTAGTGAGAAATGCTCTTAAAGTGAAATGAGTTTTCCCATAAGAAACAATGGAAAGTCGAACAATCTGTTCCATGCCCCCAAAAATATTTACAAAAAAATCACTTTCAACAGAATTTTATACAGAAATGATTGTCCCTAACATCTGAAACAAGTAACCATGATTAACATGATATAAAGCAGAAATAGAACAAACTAACCAGCACTCATGGATCTGCTTCCAGGCAGATTCTGGCCTTGGCTGCTGCTTGGCTGGCTACTTCCGGCATTCCCTGCTGGCTCGGAGGATCTGCTACTGCCGTTGTTCAAGGCAAAAGGGCCTTTTCCCTCAGCAACGTCTCACAGTACAGCACACGGACAGTAATGGAGTAAACTGCATGTTGCAGCGTTGGCAGAACTCTTGTACGGTTGCTGCTTGAACAGGAATACAGAGCGCTGATATGACTGATGACGCATAAGTTATTGCATGAAGCTTACTCATTTTGTGAGTTGCCGCTCGTCTAGTGGAATAAATTTTGTAAAAAGATTTGCTCATCTTGTGAAAATCTCGTTTTGCGAGGTGCTTGTCTTGCGAGGTTCCACTGTACTATTTAGTAAAATTTTACCACATCATATCCAGTAGATAAAGAATTCCACTTCTTTAAAGTAGGCAATTAGTCCTGTGCATTGAAGTATAACCAGCCTCCATCTCCCAAAAAAAACGCTTTTCAGAGAAAAAAGGATTTTTGAGCAACAAGCTTCGTTGGCTGGGAGAATTAGCCTACACCCAATATATTTCAGTAAAAGTTTGGAATCTTCTGTAGGGAACACAAACTTACCTCACAAATTTGGCTCCAAAGATATGAAAAGAATGAGACCCAGTTTGATGTAGTGGTCATCAGTCTAGAAACTAAGAGGCCGTGAGTTCTAGTTCTGCCTTAGGCACAAAACAGCTGGGTGAACTTGGGCCAGTCGTTTTCTTTTCACACCAGTAGGCATCTTAAATTCAATGGGCCAGTTCTCTGTGCCATATATTCTCATGAACTCACTTAATTGTACTTCCAGTCTATAATTAGAAGCAATGTATTTTACAATAAGTAATACAAGATTAAATAATGTCAGTGCAGGGCTAATAATTAGATGTTTCATTTTTGACAACTATCCAGTTCAGATTTCTAGATCCTCTGAATAATTCCTAAGAAAACTCTATCACAGATGCATAGTTTGGAACAAATGTTGCAGATCAAATGTAAGTTTCCAAGGAATATAAAGCAGTCTTTGTACTTCCTATTAAAACATTTTGCACAAGACTCAATCATATATCCTATGCTAAAATTATATATAATGTAATAAAAATTACAAGCTGCTTTCATGCTCTTTTGTATTTTTTTCAAACATAGTACAGTATTATTCAAATAATATTTGATTCCTTTTTGATTTCTTAGAGATTCCTATATGATGACATGAAATTGTAGATTACAGATACTTTGTTGGCCTAGTGTGATAAGACACACAAGGAATTTGACTCTGGTACAGAACATGTCAGTGTACTTGCAAGACAACAGTAAATAAATAATAACATGAAATAAAATGAAATGTATGTATTCAAACAGAAAAATGTGGATCAAAATGTGCAGCCAGTAAAAAAGGAAATGAAGGAAAATAAAAATTGTGAGAGATGGTAAAGCAAGCCTGCAGGGAACCTATTCAAAATAAAAAGGGCCCTTGTGTATTATAAATGTAACAACTTATTTTATTTATTAATTAAATCAATTTATACAGCTGCCCATCTCATAAACAAATAGCTCTGGTTGGTGTACAGTGGAGTTACTCTGAGAGACATAAAGATACACATTTAACAAATCAAGAATCGAAAACAATTTGGCCTCACAAAGTTTATAAACTGAAGAAGAAAACGGCTTACTACAATAGCTTTATTTGATTCTCTAAAATTTATGAAAAATCAGACAGCCTTATTTTTCTTTTTTTAACATGATTTGTGAAATCCATTCTGATGAATCAGTGTTATATTTCTCTTATGAAATACTTGATTCCTTTATGATACAGCATCATACGATAAAAGGCAAATGTTACAGCCTAAGTTGTATATATACATTTCTTACTCTTTATGAACAAATCTCACACTTGACAAGAACTGGTGCTTATGCAATAGCAGTCTTTTATTGAGGAGGAACATCTTCCAATACTCCAACGTAGCAACTATTATATCTCTGTATAAAATAGAAATATCTTCAGGCAGGCTAAAATTCTATAAGTACACAAGAACTAAAAATTCAGATCTTTGCTTTTTAAAAATGCACTATTTGTAATTTTGATTCTGTTGATATTGTCCTTCCTATAAATAAATTGATTCAAGTAATATACTGTGGAAAGTTCTGAGTTACCATTTAACTTAGTATTTTGAGATTTCTCTAATTTGTAACAATTATAATATATATTTTTATCACAAGAGTAGGGGAATTGTGTACTGAAAAGAGTCACATCTGTTAACTTCATGTATTTTCTGACTACAATGATTAGCATGACCCATTTTGGAAAAATATCTACTCTTCTTGCAACAATTACATTGAACCACTTAGCAAGACATTTATATAGCATAGAAGGTGTTGTGAAAACAAAATATCTTTAACCATTGACTCTTATAGTGCCTAAATTTTAAATATTTTCTTACAGATGGATGTAAAAAATATGTATCCCAGAGGCAGTGCTGTACTAACAAGGAGGAGTTTAACCCTGGGACTAAAAGTTTATTAGTCTGAGCTTTCAAATTAATGCTTAAATCCATCATCAGAAAAAACAACAGGGATCCGAAGCAATCCAAGGCATATTTGTGATTTATCACTGAGTTGCAGGTTTGCTTTGAATTCCTGTTGTTTTCTCTGACAATGGACTTAAGCATGAGTCCAAAAGTTCTGACTAATAAACTTTCAGTCCCAGGGTTAAACTCTTCCTTAGTAGTATAAATATTGTCTTCTTCAAGGCCACATATAATAAAATGTTTATGTGGCAGATTCGTCATTTATACCATGTTATCTTCATGTAACCTCATTATATTAGCTTCTTCCATAGCTATGTCTATTTGTGCTCAAGGATCAGAGCTCTTACTGTTTATTTGAATTTATAAGCTGCCCAACTTCATTGGAAGTAAGTTCCATTTCCAAAAGTAAATGTTCTCAATATGGGCCACAGATTTTTTTCCCAGTTAAGTAATCTCTGTAATATTTTCAAAATTAGTCAAATCAACTACAGTATCTCTCTTACAATAGCAGTATATTGTAATATTGATTCATTGGTCTTATCATTTTACTTTTACATGTACTTTTACATTAAAAATATGTGAATGCCATCTTCTCTACCATCTGCTAGAAAAAAAGTATTAAATATATGTCACGTTTCTACTTTGAAGGAGTGAATAAAGTAGTGCACATTTTCCTGCTTTTCTTTCACTTATTGCAAAGAGATCATTTTCAAACATCTGAATCCAAACAGAAGGATTTTGTTAGTTGGAATATTACAGAATTTCCAATTGGAAACTCATACAGGCTTCAAAGAAATAGAGCAGAAAAGTTCATAGGTAAAATCATCCTTTATTACCAAAATGTTTAACTGGTAAAAGAATCAAGTTTCCTTATAATCCAAGGTGAAGAGAGATGGCTAGTCCCTCCATATGTATTCAAGTGTGTTAGCAGAGACTATTTCATTGATTTATTTGATTTTGGCACCACCTGACTCCTTCCTGACTCTAGATGGCTCATAAAAGAGCAAGATAAATAAAAAACAGATGGCAAATCCAGCCAACAACACAAGACATATATATGAAAACACCAGCAAAGGGATCCAATCACCCTAGACCAGGCTCTGGGAGAACAATCTTATCTTTAAAGCCCTCTGGATCTGAGAGTAGAAGTAACCTGGATCTCAGGGAGAACAGCATTCTAGAGGACAAGTTTTCCAACAGAAAGTACACTTCCTGGGTCCTGATAGCCAACACTGTTTGATTGAAGGAACTCAGTGTGCTTCAAACCCAGTATCAGTATGGGAGATAGGCAGTTCCTCAAATAATTGGGCATTATTCATGTACAGTTTATAGGTCATAACCGGCATCTTGAATCACACACAGGAAGCAAATTGGCAACCAGTACAGCTTGCAGCTCAGAGATGTTACATGGATGTATCAAGGCAAGCCAATCACTGAATTGTAGACTGATTAGTGTTTCTGAGTGGTCTTTAAGGGTAAACCCCATGTTCAGTGCATTGAAATAATATAGCTATGGGGTGATTGGGAATTTTTGAGGATAGGGAACCAAACTGGAGCAGAATCTGCTTCTACATTAGGCAGTCTTCTATTCTTAAATTCTTTCAGAAAGAGTGTTCCTGCTAAACTAAATTAAGGAATTCTATTTGGAATCAAATGTGCTACTTGATAATTAGTTGCATCTGCTAGTCAGTTTTCTTTATTACAGTTTCCCTGGAGGGAAAACTCTTAAGGCATAATACATATTGAGAAATCGTACAGTAGTGCTCAGTAAGTAGCAAAATTGCAAAACAAATTTACAAACAAATATAAAAAGGCAACTAGACTTTTATTTTTAGATGTTATAGAGAAATGTAGAGAACCCTAATCCAGGAGTCTTCTTCAGCCTCTTATGAAAAGGAAAAAAACAATAAGAAAGATATACAGTGGAACCTCGGATTGCAAGCACCTCAGTGCATGAGATTTTCGCAAGACAAGCAAAATTTTTTAATAAAATGTAATTTGGTTGATGAGCAGCAACTCGCAAGACGAGCACTGCACAATGAGCTCGTGTGGGAAATCTTACAATGGAGCCAATGGTTCTTTTCTCTTGCTGCATAAACAGCATAAATTAAGTTCAAGAGAAGGAACTGCCGAGACTCAGATTCTGGATTCTCCTTCCAGGCAATCCCCTCCCCCTCCTCCCTCTCGTCTCCCTCGCGCCAGTGGGGACTCTTCTCAAAGTGCGCACGCACACACACACAAACACACACAACCATCCACCCTGTCCCCTGCTGCCCATCCCTTCTCCCCTCTCATAGCACGGAGGCAGGTTAAGACAAGAAACATTTCCAAACTGCTCAGGAAAGATGTTACTGAGGGAAAAGGGGAAAGGCTGTTTTGCCTCAGTGGAGGTGGCAGTGGATCCTATGATCCAGCAGGGGACACCAGACAGCAGACAGCCTAGCAGCAGCCAAGGCCAGAATCTGCCTCGAAGCAGATCCATAAGTACTGGTTAGTTTGCTCTATTTCTGCTTTATATTGTGTGATAATCGTTATTACTTGTTTCAGATATTAGGGACAATCATTTCTACATAAAATTCCGTTGAAAATTTTTTTTGTGTGAATATTTTTGGGGGCATGGAACGGATCAACCGACTTTCCATTGTTTCCTATGGGAAACCTCTTTTTGGTTTAAGAGCATTTTGGACTAAGAGCGTTCTTCCAGAACGGATTAGTCTCGTCTTGCGAGGTTCCACTGTATCAATTTTCTTGGCAAGAGTTAGGGATGGCAAAAGATTTCATGCACAGCCAATTTGATCTAATAGAAGTTCTTTCTTTAAGGGAACATACAAAAAATAGTTTTTTTTTCACTTATGTTTATGGAAAAAGCAGATCTGCAGATTTCCTGTCTGAAAAAGGCAGCAAAAAGATTTTTTGATATGAATATCTGTAAGTTTCTTGGATACAATTGTGGATTTCAAAGGAGAGGCAACAAACCATCAAAGGCCAATCCAGATAATTGTTGGAGATTATACATAATGACATTTCGTACATGAAACTTTTTTTTGCCATGAAGTCATTTAGGACAGCATGTTAATAGCAATATTTCTTGATATTGCCAGCCCATTATTTTTCTTCTTTTTACAGAATGCTATTTTGATAGGATATGATGTTTAGGAAGCTTGATTCTAGGCTTTCTGGTTAGCAGTTAGTTAAAATATTATGTATAATGTAGCCAGTACTGCTGTTGTGCATGGGAAAAATATTGGCTTCATAAAAAACCATGCTAGGAATATAGTAATTAGGGTATGCAGTATTTTGAATTCTTTGGAGCACATCTAGGAATTCACATAGCATTTGTGGTCAATTCATTAAAACAGCTTCCTCTTTAAGTGGAGCATGATTCCAGGAAAAGACACAACTACTTCAAGGACACTATTTTAAGTAATGTTCTGCAATTGGTATGTGAGTGTCCCATGTCTGCCAAAGCACGTTGAGTCCAAAGTGCTGCACGGCTCATCTTTTTCAAGGGCCACACTCTCCCCACATTTTACATACAGTTTTGGCTATTAAACAAAATTGCAGCAAAAGCTAGGGAAAACATCCAAGAAATAAATTATTGTCCAGTGGATTTCACTTTTGCAGTCCAATTTATTTAATCCTCCATTTGTCTGAATTACATTAATTTCTTTCTCCATCTAGTCCAATGGAAAATTGGAGTAGTCTTCTGTTTCTTGTAATGGTCATGGATTTTGGATTTTGATTAACTTATATTAGACCTCCCAGAAATAGATCAAACTAATGTCTTCACTTTACATA
>JANHZU010002114.1:45765-64224 GCA_032468055.1 Acrochordus granulatus | reverse complement strand
AAGTCTATGCCCCAACCACTGATGCCGAAGAGGCTGAAGTTGACCAGTTCTATGAAGGCCTGCAACACCTTATAGAGATCAAACCAAAAAAAGATGTCCTTTTCATCATAGGGGATTGGAATGCAAAAGTAGGAAGCCAAAAGTTAACAGGAATTATAGGCAAATATGGCCTCAAGAGTACAAAATGAAGCAGAGCAGAGATTAATGGAATTTTGTCAAGAGAACAAGCTGATCATAACAAATACACTTTTCCAACAACCCAAGAGGCGAATCTACGCATGGACATCACCAGATGGTCAATACTGAAATTAGATTGACTGTATTATTTGCAGCCAGATGGAGAAGATCTATACAGTCAGTAAAAACAAGACCTGGAGCTGATTATGGATCAGATCATGAGCTTCTTATTGCCAAATTTTGGCTGAAATTAAAGAAAGTAGGGAAAACCACTATGCCATTCAGGTATGACTTCAGTGATATCCCTTATGAATATACCGTGGAGATGAGGAATAGATTTAAAGGATTAAATTGGGCAGATAGAGTACCTGAAGAACAATAGACAGAGGTGAGTAACATTGTACATCAGGTGGGTACTAAAACCATCCCAAAGAAACAGAAATGCAAGAAAGCAAATTAGCTGTCTGATGAGGCTTTACAAATAGCTGAGGAAAGAAGGAAGACAAAAGGCAGGAGAAAAAGGGAAAGATATATCAAACCAAATTCAGATTTCCAGAGAATAGCAAGGAGAGATAAGATGGCCTTCTTAAATGAACAGTGCAAAGAAATAGAGGAAAACAAGAGACTGGAAAAGACTAAAGAGCTCTTCAAGAAAATCGGTGAAATCCAGGGAAGGTTTCATGCAAAGATGAGCATGATAAAGGACAAAAATGGTAGGGACCTAACAGAAGCTGAAGAGATAAAGAAGAGATGGCAGGAATATACAGAAGAGCTCTACAAGAAAGATCTAAATGTCCCCGATAACCATGATGGTGCAGCCACTGACCTAGAGCCAGACATCCTGGAGTGTGAAGTCAAGTGGGCCTTAGGAAATATTACAAACAACAAAGCTGATATTCCAGCCGAATTATTTAAAATCTGAAGAGATGATGCCATGAAAGTGCTGCACTCCATATGCCAGCACATTTGGAAAACTCAACAGTGGCCACAGGATTGGAAAGGATCAGTTTACATTCCAATCCCAAAGGGCAGTGCCAGAGAATGTTCAAACTACCATACAATTGTGTTCATTTCACACGCTAGCAAGGTTATGCTCAAAATACTACAAGCTAGGCTTCAGCAGTATATGAACTGAGAACTACCAGACATACAAGCTGGTTTTCAAGGAGGCAGAGGAACTAGAGATCAAATTGCCAACATTCGATGGATCATAGAAAAAGTAAGGGAGTTTCAGAAAAACATCTACTTCTGCTTCATTGACCATTCTAAAGACTTTGATTGTGTGGAAAGAGAAGACTCATTAGAAAAGATTGTGATGCTGGGAAAGATTGAAGGAAAAAGGAGAAGGGGATGGCAGAGGATGAGATGGATAGACAGCATAGTCAGTGTGATGGGCATGGGCTTGGGTGAACTTCAGGAGGCAGTGCAGGACAGGGAGGCCTGGTGTACTGTAGTTAATGAGGTTGCGAAGAGTTGGACATGACTACACAACTGAACAAGACACATAGAAATAAACTATATTTACATACCATTTAAAAGAGACAATAAAAAAAGCTAAGAAAGAAACAAAAAGATCGGCACATGTTCTCTCCAGCTGACAACACCCAGATGTGCAGGGAATAACACCAAGTAAACAATCAAGTAGAAAACAGTAAATCAAAGAACCAGTATGGACAAAAAAACACACTCCTACCAACATTGGCAGGGCAAGCTACTGCATATTAACAGGGAGGAAACTCCACACTCATCATTACAGATGATGCTACCTAGTTGGGCAATGAAACATCTGAAAGTAAACAGCTAAGCTCAGAGGGCACCAAGGACTCCACAATAACAACTTGTTTTTGCTACTCTGTCATTATTAATCCTGATTGGTGTTTTTAATTGTAGAATATTTTTAATTGTTTTTATGATTTTTTAAATGACTTTTATTGTATCCTGCCAAATGTCAAGCTCTGTGAGATGAGTGGCTATATAAATAAGATATATAATAAGTATAAATAAATAAAAAGATGGGGAGGTTATCCTGAAGATACCTTCAAGAGACATCAATAACCCCAGCATACTTGCCAAGGCATTCTTGAATTTATTTATTTATTAAATTTATATGCCACCAAAATCCGAAGAACTTCCACTAACAATGTGTCAGTTCTCAAAGGTTGACCTCTTAAAAACCAAAAATTCACAAACTAATATACTAGGTAGTACAATAAGTTTATAGTAACAAAATCTTGCAAATCTGAATGCATTTCCCTCTTTCCTTCATTTATCTTCATGGGAACTAGGGAAGATCATGTTTGAAATGTTTTCTCATATTTCTTCCCTAGACTCAGATTGCTTTTATCTGACAGTTGTCTTGGTTGTGGCACTTTGTCCTGTTTCTCAAGGTTATTCCTTCCTCCCATTATATCATATTATTGCAATCCAGGGCACCATTGAAAAGAATGAACTGTTGAATTGTGAATTCACAGATTCCTAGAAGGGGGAAAGAGACATAGAACCTGGGCCACATTTAAGGGCCCATCCTGAAAGCATTCCTACAGGGGCCCAACCACGTGCAGAGAGTGGCTTTATTGGCTTACTTGCATTGTATAGAAATGCAACAATATTTGAACAAATTGGAAGGAGATGGAGCTAAAGAATAGGGAGCCCTGCTTCTAAAGACATTGAATGTACATGTCTGAGCCCATGGAAGTGAACAAATTGATCAAACAAATTCATAATTTACAGCAGGTATGACTTTCATTGATTAAATGGATGGAGCAAGTCTAAGAATTCCAAACCATCCATTATAGGTTTTGGCGTCCTGGCTGAACAAGAAACAGGGGCTATTGTTGTAACTGGCTTCCAGGATAAAAAATCTTCTAGATGCTGTATATATTAATGATTTTGCTGAAATAAATAAAAAAGAGCTACACAGAGATGCACAATCTGCTTGGTTATCATGGTGAGGAAGAGGGGAAGGATTCATCTGATAGCACTGCTTGCTGGCCATATGTTCTGGATACAAGGGATGTTCCTCACTTATCTATGTGTGTTCCTTTTAAAAGACTGATCTGTACCGTATGCTGAAATTATGGTATCCTATGCTATGGGGACAACTATATTTCTTTGTGGTCACATTTTTTCCTTGCTTATTTTTTCCTTATACAAAATATGAATATGTACCAATTTTGAGATACTGGACCTAAGGTTACTGTTGGGGATAAGGTAATGCTGGACAACGATCAAAGACAGGGAAATGTTGGAGCAGTGGCTGATTGCTTGATGTGTGTGTCTGGCATTTTAAATTTAACCAGCATAATTACATGCTGTCAGAACAACTAGTAAAAGAGTGTTGCTGGATTAATAGTCTGGCTCATCATCTTATGGAACAGGGTCTTTCAGTAGTTCAGGAATCCAGAGTTAGCCACAATGATCCCGAGATGTTGAAATGTACATCGCAATGTCATTACATTAAGTCCTATTCTTTTGGGATTGCATTGCAACATCCTACATAAGTACATTGGAGTTCCAGTGTCATGACACACATTCTTACTTGGCCCCTTTTATCAACCATCATCTGGAGATGATTGAGAAATTGAGTATTAGTTGGGGTGACTAGATCATTTTCACTGATAAGTCGCTAACCTGGATTTGCTTTTTTGCAGTCATGAAGAGATTCAGAGTAGTGGCTCATAAAAATCCCCCCAGAAAATATGGTCAGTATTCATTCTAGTATTTTCTAGTCAGAATCATTCTAGTATTTTCATGACTAATCTTTTAAGAATGCCTTGCCTTAGAAGAAGAACTACAAGTGAATAATTATCTGAAAGTTGGGAATTTCTAGGTGAATGCCTCACACCTATATATTTGAATGATTGATTGTGTGGAGTTCAAAGAAATCCCTTCAGGTCTATATCCAATAATTGTAGGAAGAAATGAGGCCAAGTCATCAAACTTCACTTGTTTTCTCCTCAGTCACAGACATCTGCAACACTTAACATTCATACATATGCAGGGTTTTTTTTCTGTTCTGAGACCTTCTGCGATCAGGTTTCTAGCTTCAGTGTACACAATGTTTTAAAAGAACAGGTTTCACAAGTCTCAAGTCTAGAAGAAGGGAAGACAACAGAAGAAATATTATAGATGCTTTTAGTATAGCCAAGACAATGAATTTGAACAATCAACATCATACAAAGAATAAAAAAAAAAGTGTGAGAAGCCGTGATATCGGAAAGAAAACATAGATATTATCTATAAAAACAGTAAAAATACATCAAGGTTTAAAACTTTTCTTGGATATCAGCAAGAGTGTATATGACATTTATACAATACAGTAAATTTGGATAACCAGATATTAAAACAAGTACTGAAATTATAATTCAAAGTGACTAAATTAATGTATACATTTTACTTTAAGTGTAATATATTAGAATTCTACCTATTACATTTCTGAGTGAAAAACATAAGGTTATGATTTTGTGTGTATATACATGTATGTAGATAAAATCATATATTATCAACATCAAATAAGATATGACAGAAGATAAAACCTTGATGTAATTTATGAATCGGAATGAAGGAAGGAAGGAAGGAAGGAAGGAAGGAAGGAAGGAAGGAAGGAAGGAAGGAAAATTAACAAGGGGGGATGAAAAGATGCAATGAAACCATGAGAAACTTGAATAACACCCCACACACAAATCCACACATCCACAAACGCTTTTCAATATTCTTTACAACTTTAAAAACAATAGACTTCATCCTGCATTTTTGTTTTGTTTTCCTTTCTAAAGTTTGACCAATATTACTTCACAAATGAACATATAGATATAGTGCATGGCATCATATATAGTCTTTTTCCATGCCTGAAGATTTGTAAAATGCACAAATAAACTCTCCAGATATGATAGCCACAGTTTCTGTCAGGGTCCAATAAACATTTCTGAGTAAAAAATATTAAACATTAGCCCTAAATCTATGTGTTTTAGGGGGCGTGGAGGCTGAATGATGAAGATGTTGGGCTTGTTGGCTAAAAGGTCAGCAGATCAGCAGATTGAGACCCAGGTGCCACTGCCTAACAGGGCGAGCTCCCATTACTTGCTCCAGTTCCAACCTAGCAGTTCAAAAACATGTAAAAATGCAAGTAAATAATAGGTACCACCTTCAGTGGGAAAGATAACAGCATGTGCCTTGCATATAGTCATGCCAGCCACATGACCATGGAAACATCTTCGGACAAGCACTGGCTTTCTCATCTGTGACTTGCAGATGAGCACCATCCTCTAGAGTCAGCCACAACTGAAATGAGAAACTTTTATCTTTTACTATGTGTGTTCAGAATGTAAATTATGGCTGCTCTAACTGAGCTGCAGAAAAGTTACTTAGTACTGGAGAATAGCAAAGAGATGCATTTGTATTTTTTTCATTCTAGTATAAATTATTAGGGCAATGTTAGATTTCTCACATCAATGCAAATCCAATGTCCTTAGTTATGACATATTCTGATACTTTCATGCCACCTGTGAGCTACTATACAAGTTGATTTATGGTACCTATGCACATGAAGGGACAGTATACATACTATTCTCTGTAACAAGGCAAAATGAATGTGTCAGCAGCTCTAATAAAAATGCCTATACAATAGCATGTTATATGCAGTACAATACAAAACCGTATAGTATCCGTTACTAACTTCATATTGTAACTATAAAAGTTATATAAGTAAAAATAAGCTTATACAAAGGATATAATCCTATGATCACATAGTTGGAAGGATCTTAGAGATTACTGGTTAAAATTTACTATTTGCTCAATGCAGAATGCAGTAAGCCTCTTTGATAAATGTCCATCCATCCTCTGTTTTGAAAACTCTAGTGAAGGAGAACTTAGCATGTGGTGTGCCATTCCACTGGCTGACCGCTTGTACAATCAGGATGTTCTTCTGAATTCCCCCACGTGAGCCATCAGTTTTTGCTGTCATCATGAGTGCTTGAACAGACTATAAGATAGAAGGGGGAAATAAACACCTTTTTAGAGAAAGAAGGTTGTTGAGAAATTGCAAGATGTATCTTGCACAACTTTGCTTAAAACGTCAAAATACCTGAACAAGGACAGAAAGTCACAAGAATGTTCCACAATTCAGTACTGAGATCAGGGGGAAAGATAAAACAGTTTGTGTCTTACATGTATCACAGACTACAAGACCTCTCTCATGTACAACAAAAATTTCCAGATTTGCGACTGCTTCATCTTTTCTATTGAATCTTTTGAAGATGTTTATTAGATTAGGGTTTATCAAGTTTCTTATGGAGTCCTCTAAATATCGATTTTTTTGACAATATATAGACCAAAAAATGTATTTACATACCAATATGCATCTTCTCTGATAGTTAGTGTTAAATTCATTAACATTTGTTGGAGGGAAGAAAGGTATTTTTATTTTTCTGGCTATCAATATCCAGACCTTTATTGCTATTTTTGTTATTACTATTAAAAGACTGTGATTTATACTTTTCGGCTCATCAGAATCATGCTGTATTGCCTGTTTCATCATGAAACAGGCAAATCAGAATCCAAAATAGTATCAAAAGATGTCAGGCATCAGAGAATCTTGAATTGTATAGCTCGGGGAACTACTCATAAGCTTCTTCATCTCCATAACAAAGGGCTGTCTTTGTAACCATTGCTTAACAGATGGAGATCTAATCACTTCCCACTGTCTAGCAATGCAATTTTGGCTGCAATTAAAAGAATCTGTATGAGTTCATAATGAACAGGTTGAACATCACCCAAAAGAAAAATAATCAGTAACGGAAGGATTTCATATACAATAATGCCATCAGCTGTGGCTTCCTTATTCCAAAAATATTTTAAATTAGCACAATTTTATTGTAAACACAGGCATTCATTTCTCAATTGTGTTTAGAAATGCATGTTTCTTTTGAATTATTACTGTTCTTCTTAATGAGTTAACTTCTCATGACACTCAAACAAAAAAAAATACTAAAGAAGATATGTAGAAGAAAGGGTGAAGATGTACAGTGAAGAGAACCAAGTCAATGAAGTGTGTTTCTGTTTCCATGTGGTTCAGTCCTCTCTAATGTGTCATCTTTGTTGTCTGGAATGAGTTACAAAAGTGAGCAATCAGTTTTTATGATTTTTCATCTCCAGCATCTGCTTGAATGTCAGGAGTACAATTTATTTAACTTGACTGGCATCAAATGCCAAAGCAGTTTCTAAAACAGATTGCTCTGCAAACATTAAGTGAAAATTGCCAATAAAAAAGGCCTGGTTTTTTTCCTCCTTTCTTTTAAAAATGTGGTTATGTATATAGTTAATTTCTCATTTATTTGCTCTGGAGAATTAAATATTCACTTCTCACTATGGGCCTGAAATATAGAGGAAAGCTTTGGACATGCTACAGAGGCTTTAATATAACCTTGGGCTACACTAAAAAGTAATTGTTAATTAGGAAGTTGGCTTCATAATTCCAATCAAAGAATATATCATTCCAAATGGAAGCATATTTGCTAGTGGCTAGTATTTAGTCATGAAGAAATGAACCATATTTCATGAATTTGTAAAAACTAAGATGGAAAATAAAAGATGACCTTAGAGAAAAAACAATTGCAATTAGCTATGTTAATATGTACAGTATATAAATTATAAGGCCAGTTCCGATATCAACCCCCAGTTGCATCTACAGCTTGCACATGTCACATACAAATGTTGCTTTGTAGAAAACTTCTATTCAAGTTCAACTAGCTGATCAACCAACCGGTTTATGATTCTCCATTTCATACTTCTCACAACCCCAGTTTGTCTCTTTTCCCCAAAGAATACTCAGTAGAAATGGGGTGAAAAACTTTGTATTTTACGACATATTTTAAAAAAGCTATGTCCAAAACGGAATAAATCAAAACGTTGTAATCCATCAATTTCTAGATTTTGGAGAATTGGATTTTGTTCATGTTCACAAGGCTAGTGAAAAAATGCAAATGATCCTGATTTAAAAATCACAGCCTGACAGAAAAAGAATCAACTATAAAACTGCTACAGTCTTTGAAAACTTCTGGCCATTGAGCTTGGTATAGAATTGTAATTCCACATTCTTACATAAAAAGGGAAATTAATTCAAGTTTTACTTTTATTCAATGGTTTAAAGTAATACACAGAGATCAGAATCAACATTGATGCAAATGCAACATTCTTTACTTAGAAAAAACAAACAAATGTACACCTACAATAGGAAAAAGTTATTTTGGCTATAATGAAGGTGAAAAGAAAGTTGCTGTTGTCAAGAGCCATCATGTGAATGATACAATATAAAGAAAAAGAAAGTTCAAGACTTTAATGCCTCAAAGTAATAATACTGTAGTTTTTTTCCTCCCTTCAACTTGCCAAGCTGAGGACACAACACACAATGGTGATCAATCTTTATTAGGTGTGCCAAATATATATTCTTCTGAGGAAGCCATATGAATTTCCTTCCATATAATAGCTAGCTCAGGCTTTCGGAATTTACTTTGTTTCAGCGTTGGATCAAAACTAGCCTCCCAACTGTGGGCATCGGCATGCAGTGTGAAAAAGCCAAACATTAGTGGGGTATTCTCAGGCATCGCGTTGTTGGAACTGTAATGTGGAAGCTGTTTGGCTGTTGTTTTACTTGGCAGGGTAAAACATTGTCCTGACTCTATAAGGAATATTACTGATAGGCACATAAAGCTGTTGATGGCAACAAGGAAGCTAGGAAGCTGGTGCTCTAACTGATTTTTTATTTATTAAATTTATACCCCACCCATCTTGCTATAGCGATTCTGGGAGTGTACAATAAAATTATAAAATAATAAAAACACCGCAGCAATAAAAAAGGCAAAATTCTGAAAGAGGAATGAACAAGATGGTAAGAGGCTATAATGAAGGTGGGGCCTTCAATCTAACAGTAACCTGATCAGCAGAACTGATGCTGGGGACTGAAGGAGGATAAATATTTTTACTTTTATTGATTGATTTATTAAATTTATATGACTCTTGGCAGCTTACTCCTCTTCTTCTTCTTCTATCTGCTCCCATCAGGGGTTGCCACAGGGAATCTTCTATTTCCATCTTCCTCGGTCTTCAGCATCCTCCTCAGTCTCAGCAGCTTACAGTAAAACAAATCATTAGAAACAATTAAAAAACCTTTAAAAATAATCAACGAGGCTGAATGGGGAGCTAAAAATATATATTGGGGAGGAGGTAAATATTAAACCACTAACAAAAAAAAGATGATGTATCCCAATCAGAGCCCCATGCCAGCTGGCAGAGCCAGGTCTTAAGGCTCTTCAGGAAGGTTGTAATGGTGGGGCATAGACCTCACCTCTGGGGGGAAGATGTTCCACAGGGCAGGAGCCACAGAAGAAAAGGCTCTTCTTTTTGATCCCATCAGCTAAAAATCCTTGGCTGATGGGATCCAGAGGAGTCTCTTCTGCTGGATCTGGTGGGATGGGACAACCCCACTGAAGTGATACGGTTCCTCAGATAACCTGGTTCCATGCCATGAAGGGCTTTAAAGGTCAAAATCAACACTTTGAATTGCACCCGGAAGCAGACTGGCAACCTATGAAGCTTGCAGAATAAAGGTGTAACATGGGCCATTCTTTTGGCCCCTAGAATCATCCGCACAGCCACATTCTGCACCAGCTGCAATCTCTGGATGCTCTTCGAGGGTAGCCCCATGTAGAATGCATTACAGTAATCCAAAGATGAGATGACGAGGGTATGAGTGACTGAGTGAAGGGAGCTCTGGTCTAGGAAGGGGCGTAACTGGCACATGACATGCAGTCATGAAAAGGCTCTCCTAGCCACGACTGCCACCTGCTTTTTGAGCAGGAGTCACAAGTCTAGGAGAAACCCCACACTGTGCACTGGATCTGTCTGCAGTGGTGCCACCTCATCTAAGGTTGTTAAAGTCCCAGAACTGGGTCCCCCAGACACCCAAAGCCACTCAATTTTTCCAGGGTTCAACCAAAGCCTGTTTTCCCCCATCCAGACCCATAGACTTCAGGCACGGCCAAGAGAGCATCACTTGGATCACCAGGGATGGAGATGTAAATCTGAGTATCATCAGAGTACTGATGGTACCTCATCCCATGGCAACAGATAATCTCACCTAGCATTTTCGTGTAAATGTTAAAAAAGGAGAGGAAAAAGTACCAAGCCTTGAAGCACACCACAAAGTAGCAGCCGTACTCTGGACTTCTCTCTTCCTATGAACATTGATTGGAACCATCCTTGGAGAAAGGAGCCAAAGCAGCTCAGAACTGCACCACCCAGCCCCAAGCCCAGCAGCTAACCCCTGCAGCCGACCCAAAATAGAATATCAGTTCTGTTCTCCCATGATTCCTAGCAAATGCCAAGTTCTGTCGAATGTTAACACTGGTTTGCAGCATTTTCTCACATGCAACCCAGAAAATAATTTGCAGCATTATAACTATGATTTTAGTTGTTTCTTGCATGCACGATATGTCAGCTTTTTCTGAACATCCTTCATTTTAGCAGTATAATTGTGGTTGTCGCTGGTTTAAACACTTAGAAATCATATAAAAGTTTGCTGGTCTAGTGGTGGAAATATTTCTATAGATCAAGTTTTTGGCTCTGCTCTTCATGTCTCAGAATACAAAGGAGGTCAATAGGCACTTGGCAAAAATCATAATTCACTGCTGTCCTCTGTATATCATGGAAGGGACTGCATTCCATCAAATAGCAGGCTAAATTGCTCAGATAGTTATTGTGCAGTTCTCAAAAGGCTTGTAGTTCTTCAGTGAAATGTTGCAGATGATATTCTGGGAAGCCTCTGTTATGGCAGGTGGCTATTATATGTTGCACAGAAAGAAAATATACTGTGATCACCCACAATCTCAAAACCCATCTGAAATGTTTATACTGATAATATTGCTTCTTTTCACTGGCAAACGTTAACCCCTGTCCTACCCACCTTATGAAAAGAAATTTCTAAGGGGGCACTATCCAATTTTTTTTAACTGAACCCAATATTTATTCAGTGTATTTATTATTCAAGATACTTTTTCAAAAATTCTATACAATTTCAGTATTGAACTTTCAAAGGCAAAGATAAACCAACATGTTTGATTAGGATAGGCATCTCCCACCTTTAAGATATATGGACTTCAACTTCCAGAATTCCTCAGCCAGCATAGCTGGGTGGCTTACAATAAAATAGTAAAAAAATCTATTGTAATTTTTTTCACTTATTTTTAATCACTTGTATTATTTTTATCATCTATTTATTTTTGCATTTTGTTCCTTTTTCTTTTTCTCTTTTAATTTTAAAAATAACAGAAATAAATAATTAAGATGAAATGTTCTTTTATAATTGCTAGGAATTTGATAACTATAATTGTATATTAAAGCAGAATTTAAAAGTACAAGGTATCAAAATACTCTCTTAAGATATTTAAGAGCACACAGCAAATAAGCAAATAAACTAATTTAGATCTTTGTGTTAAAATTGCATCATGTGACACACATACAAATATATCCACAGACATAAACATACCATCTAATCAAACAGAAAGAGAACAACAGCAGAAAGGATAATCAGTATTTTCCTGTGATCAATATGTAATTTTTCCTCTTTTTCTTATTATGGAAATGGATCGACTTGAATTGATTCTCACCCCGATTTTCTCAGAATGGAGAAAAAATATTGGAATTTGTTGCTGAAACTGCAATAATAATTACTGTTAGGCACAATCAAGCTGAGACCATACAATTCCAGCTAATTTATTAATGTTATATGATAACAAGAATTTCTCCAACTGCCTGCTGAACACCTGCACTACCAAACCAAGACTAACAATCCTCATGTGAGGATGGACCTCTGACACTTGTGCACACATAGGAACTCAAGACTGATTCCCTTCTTCACCCCTGGCTCCACCCTTTCTTCTCCAGTAGCTACTACCTTAAGACAAGAGATTGATTAATGGAGCTGTCACAATAGATGAGAATTGGGTGACCTTCAGTTTATACTTAGAATTGTTTGAAACTGGACTGCTGAAGTTCAGCAACAAAATGACCAACTTTAGTGTTATCTGGGAAGCACAGTATTATATCCTATCTTTCCATGCATTATTCATTGTTTTAATTTTGGAGTATATTGATTATAATAAAATGTACTAAAATCCATCTGAAACTCTTAAAGACAATTTTCATAAGACTTGATTTGATTTTTGACTCTGATTTGAATTAAGGTCATCTACCAAGTTCTTGAACATAAATGCTGAGGGACACATTTGTTATACATGCTCCAGTTTTGACATAAAACTTGGGCAAGTCACACTTGGAGGTGTTAAATGATATAATAATCCTTTATTGGCAGAAATGTATTTCGTTATTTCAATGACATTGCCAATGAAGTTCTTCTAAAATTGTTTATTGTTTCTTTCCCAGACATTCAGCAAACAACATATTCACATTCTCCTTAATATTCATCTTTCATAATTCATGTCTAGAGGTTATCTTTTCAAACTAACTTTTCATATCATAAAGTATGCATTTGTTGAAAAATTGAATTTATTTATAAAAAATTGGAACACGGCATCATGAGGAAATTCATGGCCATATGTATTTCTTTCACATATATAATTGGTGTCTGACAAAACAAGGAAAAAAGAACTTTGAGAAATATTTTTTTGCCAAGATGAAAGAGTGGAATTTGTGACTTTCTTTATTTGTACTGAACTATTTTCCTTCTTTCTTTTCATCCTTTAAGTTAGTTTTAATGTAGTTTGCCCTTATAGCGGGTATATTTTGGTTGATATAATTTCCTGAGTTCAGATTCTGCTGAATTATCCACAAAAACTAGTGGACTGTCTTTTTACGTTGCTATTTTAAAATTTCAAATCAACTTAACTTTTACATGGGGTTCTCAGCTCAAAACTTGAATATAAAATATATGTCTTTAGAGACATTTATGTCTATAACTCCTGGTTAATAAATAATATTTTCAGTTTAAAGTTAAATTCATCTACAACTCCTTACTTTGGACCTACCCACTTCTTATATTACTGACAAAACAAAGAAATGTTTTCCTGCACCAGCTGAGTCAGCGACTTTTGTTACTGAATTTTTCATCTACTTCGTTGACACCACTGACTGTCAATAAGCTTGCTTTATTTGATTTGAAATGTTGCATTGTATCACTAGTGACCTATACATAACATTGCCACAAGAATAATGTTGAGTGCTGGATGGAATTGATTTCTGTCCTTTGCAAGCATTATACATTGTCTTTGCAATTATAATACTTGTTTGAACTCAGTGTCTGATTTTCTTCCATTGTGCTTGCTTGAATGATTTTTGGGCAAATCTTTCTTATTAATTTTCTCTTGATATATGGGTGGAGCATTTTTAGTATATGAAGAACGCATCAGAACATTATCAGTTAATGACCAATGAGATGCTGGTGAAGTGGGAAGAACTTGGCTTCAGATGATATTGCACTAATCCATTCCACTTGGCTGTGCTGGAAAGCAAATTGAGCCTCCTCTAACTCCTTCCATTAACTGTGAAGATGAACCATAAAACTCCTCCACTGCCAAAAATATCTCTTTCTGTGCTTGCTGCAAATAGGACAATTCAATCCATTCTGTTGTCTCTGTAAAATTATATTATTTTAGGAATAATTTAATCAAACTGATATTTTGCTCTTTCGTATGCCATGTGCATTCTCTCTCTCTATATATATATAGATATATTTATAAACCAATCAATTTATATGGCCATCTTCTTGACAAACAAGGGTTAAATTGATGGAATAAACTTTTTTTCCCCAGAATATCTAAAATACTTAAAAAGAATTTCACAGTGACATTGCATAAGGGATGCATGATATTGTTTCATTTATTTAGTAATAAGGTGGCCAAATGCCAAGTCTCTCAGCAGTCTATAACCTGTCTGGCTTCTATTAAATCCTAGAAGGTGCTGTGAATAAAATTATTCTCATGGAACTTTTTCAGATTGGGAAATGTAGTCAGTCAAGGATGTTTTCAATGATGGAAAGATCCCAACAACGGAACCAGCATTAGCTCCTTTTACAATTTTCCAGCGATAAGACACTCAAAAAAAATTGAAAAGATTTTCTTGGTCATTCTGAAGAGAAAGATAGAAGCCTCTTTTGCAAAGAAATACAAGTGTGGTGGTGAAGTAACATTGGTTCTTTTCCTCTCAGAGCTATCTCATTGGCACACATATTGATGCCTACTAGATTTATTCACCACTAAAGATAAAACACCTTACCTTATTCTAACTTACTTCTTCAGAAATTCGCTTTTAGCCTGAGTAACAGTGATCCATCAAAAACCTCCACTGTTCCGTCTTGACTCTGAAGATCTAACATGGGATACAATGGACTGGCATGTAAGTAAAACAAGGAAAGAATCAAATACTGATCATTAGCTCAAAATCTTATAAGTCTTATTCTAAGTATTTTTAAAGACATATTGGTTAAACTTCCAAGTTCAAAATCTAATAGATATAATAGAAAATGCAAAAGGAACAGGAAGAAGAAAAGACAGCAAGCATTGCTAATACTGAGGCCAGGTTAATTTATTTTTGCCATCATCTTATTCCTGGGAGAAAGAAGATGCTGTCTTCCAATGGCTCTTTTGTGTCTCGTTTGTAACAGAGGTAAAGTTTTAATTTTAAATGGTTATGAGAAATAAATGGAAATGTTTGCGCATGAGTTTAATGTTCTTGTGTCTGTAAATTTATCCAGAAAGGTTGGGATCAAGAGAGCTGCCAGAGCAAGTTCATTTCTTAAAAAAATAAGTTCTACTGAATATCCTAATGGAAGTGTGGGATCCCCTGTGGCTTTGCAAGCACTGGGAAAGTTGAAATGATAAAGTGGAGCAAAAAGAAAAATATTGAAAGTACTCTGAGAGAATTAATAAAACGGGAAATACCAATCTCAAGCAGTGAGCAATCTAAACTTCACATCTAAGATACTTAAATTTTATTTGAACTCTAATCCTCTGTGCTTTTTTCAAATGTTTTCTGAAGTTCAGTTATATGAGAAAGTAATGACATATTGCTATTTTCCTAGTATATAATACTAAACTAAGTTGCAGTATTTGACAGATTTATATCTATCAGAATGTATTTTGCAAAATCACATGGTAGCAGGCATTTTAATCTCTTCTGGGGAGCATGCTCTCATAAAACAAACAATGTAAGAATTTGGGTTAGGTAGAGAAAATGCAGAGTTGTCTGAATATGCTTTTCTCTAACTACCTCCATCCATCTGTTTTTGAAATATCATATTGGACAGTTGATTGTATCTCCTATACATCATACATGAAAGCTTTCCCTTTTTGTCATAACAGACAGTAGTGTTAAATATAAAACTATATGGCAACCAATGTGGGCCTAATGAAGAGACAGATGAGGTAAGACGATCATAGCAGCTGAAAAGAAGAAAAAATATTTCCAAGCATCTGGATTATACTCCTGTACACTAATATGTACTATTACTTATTTTTATTTTCCTTTTTCCTCAACCTGTGTTATCTTCAGGAAATTGTGAGAATCATAATCTTTGGGCAAGTTGTTGTATGTGGTCCCCTTCCAAATTCAACCATTCATGTGGATGAAGCAGGCAGCTCTCATTTTCATTACTTATAGTGAGTTTCATTCAGGAAATATAAATGATGATTCCTGTCTGAGATACTCAGAGAGTGAAAACTTTTTTGATGAAATCTCTTTGTTCTTAGAATTATGTCCTTCCTTCAACTTTGATTCTCCCCCAACTCATGGGGTAGAATGATTAACAAAAGATTACCAGGAAAACTTATACTGTATGTATTTTATTGATTGATTAATTGATTGATTAAATTTATATGCCACCAAAATCTGAAGACTCTCGGCAGCTAACAACATTAAAACAACAATTAAAAATAGTTAAAAAATAAAATAAAACAATTAAAACAAAAAACCTGGCAGACTAGTGAGGTGGACTAAAAAAGATTTGATACATAAAAAGGGGGGTGAGGGTGGTCACCTCCATGCTGATAATGAGCCCCCCTGGAGCCCCATGCCATCTTGCAGACCCAGGTCTTAAGGCCCTTCTGGAAGGCCATCAGGGAGGGGACAGCCCTCAGCTCGAGGAGCAAGATGGTCCATAGGGCAGGAGCCACCGCAGAGAAGGCTCTTCTCCTAGACCCCACCAGCCGAAATTCCTTAGCCAATGGGAATTGGAGAAGGACTCCTCTGCTGCTTCTGGTGGGTCAGGAACTCCCCATCGGGGTGACATGTTTCCTCAGATAGCCTGTATGTATGTATGAAGTTTTGAAGATGGGAGTCTGGCAGTCCTACTTACAATACTTTCTCCAGGTTCTGTTTCTCATCACACAGAGACAGAGTAGCTGAGAAACAGTGATTGGTCATTCAGGAATATTTGCTATGCCATATTAACAAAGGATAGTGTGGAACTACAGTCCCCCTGGTCTTAGTGGCTTATTCACTATACCTGAATGTTTGGCTGCAAATATCTGAGAAATATTTTGTTGTTGTAGTTGTTGCTCAGTCATGTCTGACTCTTTACGATCCCATGGACTACAGCACACCAGGCCTCCCTGTCCTGCACTGCCTCCCTTCCTACACTGCCTCTGGGAATCCACCCAAATCCACACTCATTGCATCAATTATGCTATCTAACCATCTCATCCTCTGCTGCCACCTTCTCTTGTTGCCTTCAATCTTTCCCAGCATCAGGGTCTTTTTGAATGAGTTCTCTCTTCACATTAGGTGGCAAAGCATTTAAGCTTCAGGTTCAGTATCTGTCCTTCAAATGAGCACTCAAGGTTGATTTCCTGTTTGATTGACTGATTTGATCTCCTTGCAGTCCAAGGGACCCTTAAGAGTCTTCTCCAGCACCACGATTTGAAGGCATCAGTTCTTCAGTGCTCAGCCTTCCTTATGGTCTAGCAATCACAGCCATGCATGACTGGGAAAACCATAGCCTTGACTATATGGACCTTTGTTGATCAGATGATGTCTCATTTCATGGCTGCAGTCACTATCTGCAGTGACCTTGGAGCCTAAGAAGGTAAAATCTGCTACTGCTTCCATTTTTTCCCCTTCTATCTGCTAGGAAGTGATGGGACCATTTGCCATGATCTTCGTTTTTTTAATGTTGAGTTTCAAGTCAGCTTTTGCACTCTCCTCCTTCACCCGATGAGGCTCTTTAGCTCCTCTTCACTTTCTGCCATTAGAGTGGTATCGTCTGCATATCTGAGGTTCTTGATATTTCTCCCGGCAATCTTAATTCCAGCTGGTGATTCATCCAGCCTGGCATTTCGCATGATGTGCTCTGCCTGTAAGTTAAATAAGCAAGGTGACAAAATACAAAGTTGTCATACTCCTTTCCCAATTTGGAACCAATCCTTTGTTCGTGACTGGTTCTAACTGTTGCTTCTTGACCCACATGAGGTTTCTCAAGAGTAGTTTATCTCATCTGTTTAAGAATTTGCCACAGTATGTTATGATTCACACAATCAAAGGTTTTATAGTCAATGAAGCAGAAGTAGATGTTTTTCTGGAACTCTCTTGCTTTCTCCATGACCCAGCGAATGTTGACAATTTGATCCCTAGTTCCTCTGCTTCTTTAAAACCAGCTTAAACTTCTGATTGTTCTTGGTTCACATATTGCTGAAGCCTAGCTTACAGTATTTTGAGCACAACCTTGCTAGCATGCGAAATGAATTCAATTGTACAGTAGTCCGAACATTTCTTGGCATTGTCCTTCTTTGGGATTGAAACGTTAACTGAGCTTTTGCAATCCTGTGGCCATTGCTGAGTTTTCATAATTTGCTGACATATTGAGTGCAGCACTTTAACAGCATCAACTTTTAACATTTTAAATAGTTCAGCTGGAATGCCATCATCTCCACTAGCTTTTTTTTTTGTTGTTTTGTTTCCTAAGGCCCACTTGACTTCACACTCCAGAATGTCTGGCTCTAGGGGAGCAACCACACCATTGTGGTTTTCAGGGGCATTTAGATCTTTCCTGTATAGGTCTTATGTATATTCTTGCCATCTCTTCTTAATCTCTTCAGCTTCTGTTAGGTCCCTACCATTTTTGTTCTTTATCATGCCCATCTTTACACAAAACATCCCCCTAATATTTTCAATTTTCTTGAAGACATCTCTGTTCTTTCCCAGTCTATTGTTTTCCTCTATTTCTTGGCACTCATTTAAGAAGGCCTTCTTATGTCTTCTTGCTATTCTCTGGAAATCTGC
>JANHZU010002114.1:20671-30725 GCA_032468055.1 Acrochordus granulatus | reverse complement strand
CATCTGTCTTCCCCAGTGTTGGTACCACCTGGCTAGGGATTCTGGAACTGAATGTCAACCCCTCCAGAAGTCACTTCCATTTATATCCTTTCATGACTCTTTGGCAGCTCATCCTTTTAATACAGATGTAACTTAAACCGTGTATAATGTCAAGGAGTTTTAATTGAGGAGTATTCTGATAGTGATCTTAACACATTTCTTTAACTTTCATTCCTTTAACTGCTACATGGGGAAAAAAACAAATATTTTTGGAGGTCATTTTTAATTTACTTCATTTATACTTTATTTTTCTAAGGGGAGCAACAGACATACTGTATACATATTTTTGCTTCTGCTATTCATGTAAGATAAGTTAGAGTGAGAGCTAATGACCTATGTGAGTAACCTTTCTTCATGGAGCGAAGAGATGAGGACTGTCTGGAGCCAGTCTGGTCTAGTGGTTAAAGTGGACTTAGGAACAAAGAGACCATGAGTTCTAATCCCATGTTATCCATAAAAGCCAGCTTGGTGACCTTGGACCATTCATTCTCTTTCAGCCCAACTCACCTCATAGGATTATTGTTGTTTTGGGAAAATAGTTGGAAGAAGATGTGTTGGATATGTTCTCTGCCTTTGTGTTATTTATAAAAATAATAAAGGTGGGATACAAACAAATAAAAAATATATTAAAAATGTATCCATACTTTGTATCAAAGGTACAATTTTCAAGTTTCCTACTTCTAAAAGAAAGAAGTATCAAGGACAGAGAAATAGCTGATTTAAAAAGAAAATGTCTATAATGCTGAATTTGGTGAGACTTTATGTTGTATCTTTTCTTCTATCATTAGTAACTTTCCAGTATTTTAGATTCAGGTTTTCCCAATTCTATCTCGAGATGCTGAAGACTGAAATGGGATCTTCTGCATGTAAGACTGATGATGTACCACTGAGCTACAACAATACTTCTGAAGCCACCGTTCCTCATGGTGAATTATTATCATTTTCCACCATTCAAGTGGAACCCCTATCATTTACTGGTGAGCAGAGGTGCTGATTTATCTGGGGATATATGCTATATCTTATACAGCATGATGTTTAATCAGGGCCTGTGCCATAATTTATACAGCTCTAGTCTGAGTTCTGTTCCAGCATGATCTGATGAATTAACAGTTCTATTTTTTTAAAGAAATGCTTTTAAAATATTAAGCCTTCATCCGACTACATGAATCTATGTAAAATACACTTTTAAAAAGTTAGTTTCATTAAGTATTTATTGCTATAATCGTTTGCAGTAGGTAATAAAATGTAATAAAACAAAGTATAGACGGTGTATTTGGAGAAGTAGCCTTTTCAATGTTAGTTTTCTTTAATGTGTAAAAAAGAAAACACAGTGAAGAAAAATATAAAGAATAGACAAAAATGGGTTATGGTGTTTGTAGTACAATTAATTTAATATGGTTTATAGAATGGCTTCTGAGATGGTCTTATGAAAATTATAAGCTCTTCATGGTGAAGATTTGGACTAGAATATCCATAGCATTCGACAGAGAGAAATTGAGGAATAGAGCTGGAAAATCTTGCTCTTGTACTTCATAGCATTCATATATTTTAATCATTGTCTCGCATTTTCCATGTCTTGCTGTTCCATAAGCAGCAACTTTATGGAGATAGTCAACAGGGACAAGATATGATTTGGTGTAGTTTTCTGCCACCTGTGAAACTTCTTCTATGAATGCTCAACTGATATTGAAGGGCCCTTCTTTATTCCTACATTTAGATGAGAGACATTTTAGTCTCCCAGATTTTTTTCAGATGTATTTTTGCATTCTGCTACTTTGAATGATCTTTTGAGGCATCAAAGCAGGAAAAATTCCTGATTTCCAAAAAAGACTTCACTCCCAAAGAAATCTTTGAAATCTTTTAGCTGATGATGACGATGACAATCAGCTATTCAGTAGTGATACTATGGGCCAAATCTCTCCACACTTCTTTGCAATTTTTTTCATTTGAAGTATGTTCAAGCCTGTATCTTCTTTGATGGAGTCCAGCCACTGGATTTCTCTTGCCACTAAGCATTCCAAGCATAATATATTTCTCTAATGAGCTTGATCACCTGAAGTCTCAAAATAATTGAGTCTCAATTTGATTATTTTGCCAGCTAGGGATGCATCTGGTTTAATATGTTCCAGCATTTGCTTGCTCATCACCTTTGCTCTCCACGGAATGTGCGGGAGTTACTGCCAACATCACAGTTCAAACAAGTCAATTTTTCTTGCAGCTACAGAGTTGCAATTTTTATTTTGACACTATTCTAATCGTCTTGGGGATTGTGATATTCTTAAAAACAGAGGTGCAGTGGTGCAAGCAGTTAAGACGCTCCGCTTGTTGGCTGGAAGGTTGATGGCCTGAAATCGAGACCCAGCACTGCTGTGCAACAGGGTGAGCTCTGGTTGTCCACCTCAACTCCTGCCAACATAGCAGTTCAAAAGCATGCAAATGCAAGTAGTTAAATAAGTGTTGCTTACTTCAGTGGGAAAGATAACAGTTTCTGTGTGCCTTTGGTACCTAGCAGTGCCAGCCACATGATCATAGAAGCATCCTTGGATAAACACTGGCTCTTCGGCTTGGAAACGGAGATGAGCACCACCCCCTAGAGTCAATCATGACTGACAGGTAACCTTTACTTTTAAGAATAGCCAACAGATGTGCAAGAAAAAGTGTTACTTGTGTCTCTGAGATCCCTGGTGGTTTTAAGATAAAAAAAGAAAGGCCCTTTTCCAGATCTACAAATGACTCCTTCATCTCTTTTCTCTTGTTCCCTCCACAAAGGTTTCTCCAAGGGGTTATGACAAGCTCAAACTAATAATAAAATAACCTTAAGTCAATTGCAAATGGGAGAAAGATGTTTGCCAGTTTAACAGTTATCAGAATTTAATTCCTGTTCCTCAGATGACTAAGAGAACTTTAAGCACCCACCAATCTTTCTAAAGGAGTGTGTCAGTTGCTAATTTAAAAAAAAAACAATGGTTAAGGTCATATTAATTGAAACAGAAGTGAAAAATTGTTATTAACTCCCCTTTCTCTTATCATGGTAAAAAATAAACACAGTGTAATACTTGAAAACATGTTTCACAGATGAAGACAAATCTTAGCCTTGAGTGATAGGGAGTTTTATTTGATGGCCTTGACTACATGGTTAATATGTACAAAAATGAAACATGAAATAGTCAATAATAATTGGTTTAGAAAATAATTGAACTCTCTTTCCATTTAGATTCTCGGCTGGCTGTATAAAATGAAATGGCCAGATAGGACTGCAAGTTTGGACATTGTAAATAATAGATAATCCAATTATTCATCACACTATTCTTGCATTTTGGAGAGAGAGGTGTGCTTGGAAGATGAGCATCTCCTAAGCTACAGAAACTTGGGATCTTCTGCAGTCTGCATCTTGATGCTAAGACCCACCTAGATGGGAAGAACAAAGAAAAGGAATGGCACAGATGACATGAAGATTTATCGAATATGATTATGGGCTTAATTTTCCTCCTGTCTAGTTTTTTCATCCTCCAAACTAGCTGGAGGAAAATTGACTTTTTTGAGCTGTGGTATTGGATAGGACTCATGCACATTCCTGGGACAGCAAAGGCGACAAACAAGCAAGTACTGAAGCAGAAAAAAACAGACAAATTATTGGAAAGCAAAAATCGCAAAAATTCCTGATTTATTTCAGCCACGTCATGCGATCAACCTCGTTGGAAAAGGCTGTTCTGCTTGGAATGGTCAGCTGTGAAAGGAAACAAGGCCATCAAAAACATGGTGACCAGACACCATCAATGCTGACATCAGCCAGAGCATAAAACAACTGAAAGAAGCTATAGAAGATCAGAACATGTGGAGAGAGCTGGTCAATAGAATTGCCAAGAATCAGAGACAATTGAATAGAGAGCATCATCATGGGATAAACGCATGAAACTGTAAATTCAGTTATAAGGACTGAGATGGAATCTCTTTGAGGATTTTTTGTTTGGCATCTTTCATATCTAGATTGCTTTGCCTTTTCTGAGATAAACCTTCAAGTGCTCCAATGCCTACTTTCCTATATTCTTTCATATTTGATTTGAAAGAAATTCCCAGAGAAGTCTCCATATGCTGATTTGCTTCATGCAGTAAGTTATTGTGATCATCACACAAGCATTGGGGTCCATTATAAGTGACGTTAAGTGTATCTTTGGATGGAGCATTCATCAAAATAAATTAAAAATGAAAATTGGCTGCCATAGAGGGACTCAGTTCTTTCTTGCCTGGATCCACAGAAGCTGTTATTAGCCATGTGAGTGAATTATTCACTTGCTACAACTGACCTTTGAAGCAAATATGAGTTGTGACTGAAAGATGTTTGTACAAGACCACTCAGGATAATAGAAGACTGCATTTCATCCCTGTACCTGATATAGCTCTGGCGCATGCCAATCTCTCCTCTTCCAAGCTTAGTGCACTTTGCAGAACAAGTTGTGTTTTTGTTTTGTGAGATCCTGGTTTTCTTTCAGGATGTCAACGTAGCCTAGACTTCAGCCTCTTATTTTCTTTGCCTACAAACCTGTGACTTGTTTAAGACATAGCTTCTGGCCTCAATATCTCCCAGTGAGTTCTATTGCTAGTAATGGACATGAATCTAAGTTTCCTAATCCATCACCGTACCCATACAACAGACATTGGCTCTCCTTTTTTAATCTTAATTAATTTTTTTTCAACTCTTTTCATAGTTTTGACTTATTATTATACTAAAATATATACTAACATATGCACCTCTACATTTGTCTGTCTGTCTGTAGAGAGAAGATAAATAGACATCTGTTTCAATAGCTGAATATTTAGCTCATTTTACTGACCAAATGGATAAATGTGGCAATGTACATTTGGAATTACACATGTTAGGACAATTCAGCATTAGAATTATGGGCTGAGAACAAATGTCAACAGTTTTAAACCTAGTGGTAATGCAGCATGAACCATAGTATGCTATAATGTTTTTCCTTTGAAATTTCTGAACTTATTCTTTAGGTTATTGTCAATGACATATCTCCAAAACAACTTTCTCAGCCCATTTTTTTATTGAACCTAAGTTGCCTTAGGTTATTAAATAATAACTTGTATTATTTCAGTATTACGTTGCCGCATATATAAATTCCTATTATATTTGTGGAGGATCTTTTTAAAATGATATTACTGACACATTAATTATTCTGGGAAATAAAAAAAGTCTTCAAGAATTATATTATCTGCAGAAGAAAGTTAAAAAAAATACAGGGAATCAGGAGAACATGCACAGAACTTTGCAATACCAGAATATAATTAGCTGAAAGGGAATAAACTCATCATAAAGTTTAATACAGAACATTTTCATTATAGGCTGAGAGAAATATAAAAATGGGTATGCAAAAAGTCAACTATGGGTTATGTTCTTGAGATTGCCATAATAGCTCTTTATGTGCTCACGTTAATTAGAAGAGGCTAAAAGAATGAGAGAAAAGATTATAATATGACTAGAGGACAAATTGTTTGTTGCACTTTCTACAGTGATGAATGGAGGTTGCCATGATAATTGAAAAACAGTCTCAAATGGTAGCGTTACCTCAAGGTTCAATAGAAGCTTTATTTAGTAAGTGCAAAATCTAATTAGATCCACAACATATTCCAATATAGTAATCAAGCTGGGCAGAAAAACCACATACAATTAACTGTGTGTCTTATTAGAGGTGAATCAAAGTAATTGAGGCAAATTCACAAATTGTGGTTAGCAGAAGCTCTAACAATAATATAATATGACTCTTCAAATAAAGGTGACAACTTTATTCACTGGGCGATAAGGAAAAACACTAAGGTAGGAAATAAAGGAAATAGAAAGGTTTAAGGTAAAAATTTATACATTATCTTTTATTGAATTCTATAAGATTTAATTGAGAACAAATGTGTTCATGTGAAAAGGCAAATTTTCAGTCTTGGAAAACTTATTTTCTAAAACATATTTAAGTGTTTAGGCTAACAGCAAGCCATCTTTCTGAACAATTTACTCCTTAGAGGGTCTTACTAACAATAATTTAGAACTCAAGTAACTAAACTAACATTTAAAATATATCCCAACTCCAAATGAAAGAGATGAACCAATTCAGGCCAGCTATTGTGTCATTTAAGATAGCATGCAGCACATGTGGAATTGCAGAAATATCAGCCAACCCTTTCATAAAATAGAATGAAATAAAACTATATTTAAGGACTGTATAAAAGAAAATGGATGTGATGCCAGCTGTGGGTAAAGAAAACCACCATTTAAAGTTTCCCATGTTTTCTGATTGCCAGTCTAAATACTACCATTTAGCAAGGCTTCAAAAGCTAATACAAACGCTTGAACTTTCTTGCATGTAGGCAGTTCTTTCAGTAATTTAGTTCAAAATTACCTAGTTTTTTAGAAGCTTTTTTTTCCACATCATGGCTCTCCTTTCTATAGGCCTACCCTTGACCATGGTACTTAACACTTTCTTTCCTGACATGTGGCTTTCTGTACATTCCCTTTCCAACAACTGACCAGCTTACTGCAGTGAATGGTGCCCAGCTGTGCTCAAAAGATGCATCCAATTCCTAATAATTGCCCCATTATAATTACTTGGAAACTTCCTTAATTTATGGAAGCTTGTGACCATATGTTCCTTTTGATTTTAGGAAATAAAAGCCATTGCCACATTACTTGTTGAGAGATGAACCCTAACCTTGTTATAAGCTCTTTCAAAGTTTAGTACCATTTTGGGGGGAACCATATATTTAGAGGGATGAAAAAGATCTTTATTGACCATGGAACACTGGTGGAACCTGTTATCTTATTTAACATTCACTGCTTCACCCATAATTGACAAGGAATGGGAAATTTCAAAATAAAAAAGATAGAAAAACTGAATACTACAGATTACTAAAAGTAGAATTCTATATTGCACCACTTGCTGATTTTATCAGGGTGTTATTGCTAAGGATGGAAATAAAATAGAAACCTTACAAGAGAAAGAGAATATTGTGACTCAAGTAGTACCTATCATTCACTAAGTCAATAATAGAAACTCTGAAAACTTGAATGGAAGTGTTCCACACACAAGGCTTCCTTCGTTATTAACAAAGCACATTTCAAACTTTTTCTTAATGGTTTATGGTACTTAGTTTTCAATTTTTAGACCCATAGTATCATTTTAAGATAGATTAGAATGACCTATTAGGTTATACAGTATATAGATTTTTTAAAATAAATAACTCAAAGTGGAGAACATACCTAATACTCCTTCCTCCTCCTATTTTCCCCACAACCACAACCCTGTGAAGTGAGTTGGGCTGAGGGAGAGGAACTGCTCAAAGTCACCCAGCTGGCTTTCATGACTAAGGCAGGATTAGAACTCACAGTTTCCTGGTTTCTAGCCTGGTACCTTCACCACATACATGAATTCTTACATAGACATCATACTATTCTACGTTGGGGTGAGCAGTGAACTGAAACCATTGAAAAGTCATATAAGGCAGAAGAAAAAGAAGGGAATGCAGACAGACCTAATTAAAAGCAAACCATTCACAATAGTTCGGCATACATTTCTATCTCTGTAAATCACCCTTAACCCACATAATACTTTGCTCTTTATAATTTTTAATAGCATTTATTTCTAATGGAATCAAGAGAATGAAATCGTCATGGGAAATTTATCTTTCATTACATTGAAATGTGTGAGCTTAGTGTAAACTTCAGTTCCACCTATTAAAGCAATTATATTCAAATAAATTGCAATTTAATTTAAAACTGCAAGCCAGGTAACAGAAGTATCATTGGTTGGTACACTCCTTGGCTTTTAGTTACAAAGTGCTAAGGCACATTTTAAACACTTGGCATTTAAAATTATTATTAGCTTTTTCATTCTTTTCACTGCAGGATTCTGAAAACACCTCAACCTCTACAGTGCACAAAGACAAAAACCAAAACCAAAGGACACAGTGTAAGAAAAGGTTGTAGGAAAGATCTGAGACAGAAGTGTGCATTATAATAATGTATCCAAATCACTGCAGTACCTTTTGTTTTACAGTATACAGTATATCATATTACAGAAAATCTGGACTAATATCTTCACTTGAATAACGAGAGTTCATATCGAGAGCTCATTCAGAGTGCACAAATTTTTTTTCTCTCCAGCAGCCAGGTGTATCCAAATTTTCATGGCCTGCATCACACTTATTAGGAAAGCCAATTCAATAGGTGTCTAATCTTGAATGAAGAGAATATTAGCAGTTACAGTATGAATGGCACAATTAAAAAGAAATAAGCCAATCCTACCTATGTACTTATGAAACAATTACAAAGTTGCAACAGCTGTTTCATATTAATCCATCGTTATACTCAACAATGCATCAACAGTTACACAATAAAATGGAAATTTCTCTAATGCTGAAGAGAAGTTCTATGTGAAATGGCGTTAATTTCACATTCCCTTCATAATACCTCATTGCTTGTTTTTTAATTAATTCAGTGCACCTGCTAAATCTAAACTGGAAATGCATAAAATTGAAGTCCTTATTTTCCAAGGGGTGTCATTGGACTTAAAAATGCTTTTCCTCTTTTTTTTCAGATGGTCCATATGAATGGATTTGAAGTGACTCTTTACGGTGTGTTAGACAAAATGTTAGAAAAATCTTCCTGGCAGAGCATTACAACCTTGAAACCAATTAGACTAAGAGGTAAATGGTTCCTCTTCATGGAGAAGCGACATGTCTGAGATGCTTTATATTGTATTTCTGAACTGAGCATGTGGTTGGATGTTCAATCCAATTGTAAATTCTATTATCCAATTGGTTTTCTTGACTCCTTTTAAGTCAATAGTTCTCTATTGAGATATACACCCAAGACCTTCTGAACTGAAGCATTAAAATAGCTTTTCCCTTTTCCCAGGGCATTCTGCTGTTCTGTTTTAGTGTGTGCGCACGCACATGCTTGTGTACTCTTTGAGGCTTTCAGAATATCACTGAAGCATGAGGAACACAAAGACTGCAGTTTGCTACAGAGATTATTATACAGTGAAACAGAGGACACTCTCATAAATCCTTTGGTCACCTCATATAATCAAAAGACTGTCACGGGCTAAAATATGGTGAGAATATTCTAAGAATATAATCACGTTTCCTCGGTTTCACAAGTCATTTCAAAAGCATTTTGTCTTTCATCAGAGAATTGGTAGGAAAAAAGATAGGATTTTTTTTCCTGCATTGCAGTGCCTAATTTTAAGAAGTTTATCTCTTTTCTCAGTGTCTATGTATCTCTCTTCTCATCTTTTCATTCCACTGAGGCTGTTTATAAGGACAAGATCAACTAACATAGAAATGATATTGTAACTATGTGTAATTTACACACGACCCGTCACTTTTAGCACTGAATACACATTTTTTTATTCACCAACCTCGAAGTTCCTTTTGAAATCATTGTAGCATTAAGAATTGTCAGCAGCTCAAATTTTAGCGAGAGCTAGAAAGTTCCTATTAATACACACACAATCATTAATTAATATACAGTGGTACCTCACAAGATGAGTAACTCGCAGACGAGAAACTCTCAGGACGAGCAAAAAAATTAATAAAAAATATTCTGCTGGACGAGCCGCAACTCACAAGATGAGGAAACTTCGTGCCAAACCTTGCGCGTCATCAGTAAGCGTGCTCTGTATTTCCCATTCAGGCAACTCTGCGCGAAAGTTCTGCCGACTCTCACCTCGTGCTTTACTCCATTGTTGCAGACAGCAACCCCGTGTGCGCGTTCTGCTAACGCAGCAAGCGCGCGTGCATTCAACTGACTCTCGCGCAGTTTACTCCATTACCATATGGGCAGCAGTCCGCATGCGTGCGTTCTGCCTACATTCCTGATCGCAATGAGCACCACGCAATCAGCTCACATGGGAAGCCTCACAACGGAGCTCTCTCACTGTGTAAACAGCATAAATTAAGTGAAAGGCATTCAAGAGAGAGAACTCCGGAGACTCCCAATTCAACCTCCAGGAAGTCC
>JANHZU010002114.1:0-11385 GCA_032468055.1 Acrochordus granulatus | reverse complement strand
TTGGGAAGACTCCGGGAGGCAGTGCAAGACAGGGGGGCCTGGCGTAATGCAGTCCATGGGGTCACAAAGAGTTGGACACGACTGCGCAACTGAACAACAAACTTCCTCTTATAAACAATTTATGGAACAACACATACAAAACTAGATGTGCTCTAGGGACAGACTGATTTGTCTGATGCTACAGACAAAAATATAATGGAGAAAAGGAAAGGGAAAAGAAAAATAATTATCCATCACTATGCAGTACCCCTTGTGTACCCCTTATTGTATATCAAGTACTCTGAACCATAAGACTAGAACATAGAACTCAGACAGATTAAGGAAGCCTTCTGGATAGAAGGTAAAACTTCTCCAATAATGTCTTGTAATAAAAGTCTAGTTTCTTTTTAAGAAACTTTACAAATTTTTGCAATTTTTGTTACATAGAATTACTTGGACATAGTGCTTTTGTTTATCATTAAAGCTTTATATTTGCACCTTCTAAATAAATGAAGGACAGCATAACAATGCAAAGGTGCCAAATGTGTCTCTTGGATGGTGATGTTGATTTTACAGGTGGAGATGACAAGTAAAGGGAGAAGAGTCCTAAGCAAGAAGAAAGAGATGGGCTTATTGTGATGAAAGTTTCCCATATAGAACAATATGCAAGAGCTGATCCAAACTTCTTGATGAGTTCTTGGCTAATTATTTTATGCACCATTTGTGGTGCAAATGCTCATACTTGCAAATTTGTCATTGGAAAAGCAGAAAAGGACTATTTGGAACCAAGACCAAAATTCCCTCTCCCCCAGCCTAGCTTTAAAAGGACAATGGTAAAGTGTAAAGGATATGCATCTTTCAAAAAAATGGGGATTTGAGTATACTTGAACCATCTTAAAGCCCTTCAACGAAGGATATTGAATTTTCTGAGAACTGTTTCAAATACCTTTAGCCCTACATATCAACATTTTAAGGCAATGCTTCTCTAATAAACTGACCAAATTTCACTTGGTTTGGACAATGCATTTTTCCTTCAATCAAAGAATTTTCAGTAGTTGAATTCAATATAAAAAAATACCTAAATCTACTGAAAATACCTGAATACTGAAAAAAAATACCTAATCTACTGAAAGAAAAGGATGCTGTTTCACTATATGGTACCCCAGCACCCCAATATGGTATTCTGCAATTTGGAAGACAAGTGGTTGCAATTTTATGGTACTTTTTTTGTTCCACATAAACAGATAATTCAATGACTGGCATGGCATGGCATGGCATGGAAATAAAAATGAGAGAATGTTCATACTCCCACTTTGATTACCATTCAAAAAAATATCCCTAAAAATCTTCAAGTCTTGAAGCACATCTTTTGACCTGATGAGCTATGACCAACCATGTCTTTTGTCACTCTCTCCCTTCCCTCCCTATCTGATTGCCACTGCTAATGATGAACTTTGCTGGAGAAAGAAAGAAATACACTTTTTTTTCTGCAGGGAGGACATTTGCCTTATATGAATTATTCATATGAAAGTTCTTTATAGGCTATATGGTAGAAAAAGTCCCACATAGAGCAGAGTTCTTGGGAAATTAGCCATACTCATAACATGAATGCTTAAAAGGACCTACTATTCACCAATTATTGAGATTCCTCATTTACTAAGAAGGACTACTATTGCAACAGATATTGTTAAAATTAACAGGACTATAAGTTACAGTTTTCAGTTATGATTTCATCCTATGGCATCTTCACTCATTCTCCAGTTAGGGTGCATTGTCCAATTTTCCTGTTTCAGGTACTTCAAAATAAATTTGCCATTATCATTGTATATTATTGTTAATTGTGGTAATGATGATGGAAATTATGTGTACATTTTCCCCAAATTCTTCATAAGAAGCATACTTTTAACCTACTAATATATTTATTTTCTAGTTGCAAAACTTCTCTGAAGAACTAAAAAGAAATACTTAGGGCTACTTAATTCCTTATGCACACAGAGGGACTCCAAAAATACAGAACTCTCAAAGCAATTGTGAAGTATATACATGCTTTTTAAACATTTAATGCCTAATTCAAAAATGATAATATCTAGATCCACAGAGAGAGTAATGAGTGAGTTTTTATTAGGGTCATATAACAGAATGAGTAAAATAATTGTATCCCTGCTGCTGTATGTTTATCAGAAAATGCAATGGTGTTCAGTGCACACAAGCAAATCAAAGCTGATGGAAGGCAACGTTAACTCAGCTCTCTATTCAGAAATGATTTCAGAAAAATAACTCATCCAGTGCACAATATATTTACAAACCACACAGACATTCCTTGTGAGGTCTGGGAAAGTATTTTGGTAATAAACCTCAATTGGATGCAGACAGTGGGATTTCAGTGTCTTGTATAACTTAGCTTTCATTTCCTCAACATATAATTATGGTTTTGTGCTCAATCTGAGGAATAGATATGTCTATTTATGAGAATATCTTATTTTATAAGTGAGCCAAGTTTTTATGGATCTCTCAAGTGGAATTGCATCTATAAATATCTGTCTTTTGGGTGCTAGAAATTGAATTTTCCAGTGTAACCATGAGGTGGGGGAATAAATTCACCACAGTCACTATAACAGAGAACAGCTAAAGGAAAAGTGTTTTATAGATCAGCATTATTTGTTTGTGATGGTGATAACCTATATTACATTTGATGTTAGTATCTCCAGATAAAGTGGATGAATATTCTTTAATAACCTTTAAGCTGTACTAGGCAATGAGGAATGGAAATGCATGCTTCAAATTTTATTGCACCTTCAAAGAAAAGGAAGTCCAGAATGTAATACTGAATAGAACATAATCTATCCTGTTGAATTTTGCACTGAAACTTTGCCAATGGATCTAAAAGTACAGTTCAGCAAATTACATGATATATTATACAATTTGATTCTCCTCTATAACATACATACAAGCAAAACTTCTATTTCCCTATCACAATTGTTTAAATAAAACTCATACAGTTAGTACGGAACACTCGTTTTACAAGCTTCTTGTTGCTTTAACATTAAGGCTCGTCTATGTTTTGGATTCAGTTCCAAAATTAGGATCCATTCAATTTGCAGCATTCCAGGCACAATTGGGGGGCTGCAATAACTCAGAGGTTAAGATGCTGGGCTTATGGTTGGAAAGCCAACGGCCCAGTTTCAAGACTCGAGCATCATGTGACAGGGTGCTCACCTTAGCTCCTGCTAACCTAGCAGATCAAAAGCATGTAAATGTGAGTAGGTAAATAGGCACCACTTTGGTGGGAAGTAACAGCACTCCATGATGTCATGCTGGCCACGTGACCATGGAAATATCTTTGGGCAAGCACTGGCTCAATGGCCCTTGAAATGGAGATGATCATCACCGCCTATAGCTGCAAGGTTAGTGAAGTAAAACCTGCAGGGACTCTTTTCTTTTACCTTTACTCCTGACTGTAGACATATAAAAGCTATCTGGAATTCCTTAAAGCAGACGTACCTTTTCTCAAGATTAAGTTGGCAGCTACAGATGACAAGAAATGACACTGTTGCTTTAATGAGATATAAGTGCTATGTTTGCACTCTGTTACAGGATGAATTAATAGCCATACAATGAGGGATTAAAAAGTTGCTACCTAATATATATGTGTGTGAAGATACAAGTTATGAAGGGATAGAGAATTCTTGAAAATCTTTTCTGTTGTGATGAAATTCTTGCATTCTTTATAGTCATCAAAGAGTCTTGGTAAAGAGCATCTGTGTCAGATGGGCAACTAACAGCCATTGATGAGTGATCTTGACAAGATATGTGATGTCAAGGTATCTTTAGGTAGATTACTACAAGGTAGATTACTACAAGTTGAAGTAATCCAGCATTGCTAACAGAAGGAAATGACATCTAAATCCCATCTTTTATTGCTCCATCAATGTTCATTTCAAAGAGTGGTCACACCTTTTGTCATCTTACATCAGGGGTTAAATTTTGTCAGATCCAAATAAAGCTTTTAAAATCTATAACAGTTTTGTAGATTGGCATTCATTGGGTTCCTGCATGTGTAGTTCACTTGTAAATGAAATTAGTAAGTTCTGATCTTAATACTGAAGAAGGATATTGATTGAGGAAGCCTGTGCTGAAATGAGACACTTTTTCAGAAGATAAGTAGGATTTCCTGACCATGCAACAAAATTCTGGAATTCAGAATTACTTTAGGCACTTTTTTTAATTTCCGTCTTCCATATGTGTTATTGATCATCTCTATACCAAATAAATACTGAGAACAATTGCCTCAGAAAGTGTGCTTAGGTGTTATGCTCCAGGTATCAATGACGGTGCCTTCCAGGGGTCTCTGCTTTCTAGTTTCTCATTCCAGAGATCCATGTTCATTTTGAAACAGAAACAAACATGTGGTCCTTGAAGTTTCTTTTTTCAGAAATCCTTTTATAGTCTGTTATTTCTCCCTTTGTCATGTGCCCTAGTTTCCCTCTCTTAAATGTGGATTGTTTTTCTTTGTTGAAAGCAGACTGTTTTGACCAGAATGTAATAATTCTTTCATTCTAAAAACAATTTTCCTATTTCCTAAACTCTCTAGAAATAGGCACATTTCAATTATTGACATCATCCACCATTATATTCTGTTTTACTCAACCCAAATATGAAAACATTATGCCTTGACAGATAATACCAGTGGAGAACTCAGAGGCTGTGTGTGTTTTCTTAGGCTGTTTCCCACCTAGGTAGTGACAGATTCAATTTTTTTAGCTTTGAGAATGGAACCATAGCAGACATTTTGAAATAGTTGGTGCCACTATATGTATATATATATGTATATGTATGTATGTGGGTGCCACTATATATATATGTATGTATGTATGTATGTATGTATGTGTGTGTGTGTGTGTGTGTGTGTGTATATATATATGTTCAAAAGGCTAATTGTGAAAGATTCTGGGAAATACATCTCTGTAATATTTAGCTTCTCCTCACATAGTTTGTGATAAGGAAGAATGTAGTCCATGCTCACAAAACACTTTAGGAGTTCCAAAGAAAAAATCCTGGAGATTCCCATTCCATATTTTTTTCTGTAAGAAAAGAAGTTTTAAGAAGGTCTTCCTAAAATAAGCTAGCAAGACCAGCTGTTTATAATAACATTACCTTATTTATTTAAGATGAAGTTCAAAAGTTGGTCAATTGATTGGATCAAGCAATGCTTATTTATAAACCATTGCTTGTACATTCCATGAAGATAAATCATGGTTTACAAGCCACCAACTATGTTTTACAGTGTGCTGAGTGAAAATCAAACAAGCCATATTATTAAATAATGATCTGTTCTACATTAGTGTTGTCTCTTTTGTCCTTCCACAATCCTATTACTTTGTTTTGTTTTTTAAATTGCATTATACCATGAAGTGAGAACTTTGTCATATATTACATTTATTCTATCATTAAACAAAGGTTTTCCCTATGGGGTTGCTTAAATTTAGGTTCTTATGGCATTGCCAGTTGGAATGATTAACCTAATATATGTGATAAATCACTACTTATATGACAAATATAACTAAGGCAGATGGTTAAAATTTGCTGCAGCATTCTAAATTGACATCTTTTTGATATGCTGAATAAAACAGTTGCATGTGATCTATAATTTAATCACTGACATCCCTGCAGGATAACAGCTTTAAAATGGTTCCTAACACAATAAGGAGGGGAAAAAAAGAATAACAGAAAGATACATTTCATAAATACTCGCAGAGAAATCAGAAAACATAAAGGGAGGTGAAAGACTAGCTTTTTAAAGGAAAAGTAGATTAAAAACAATATTTCAGAATTTAAAATATGAAAACATAAGGCTATATAAATGTGCAACTTTCTCCTTGTATTAGAGAAACTGTAAAATGATTCATCTGCTTAATGATATTATCCATCCCCTAACTCACTTAGTTGGCTATGTGTATTGGTTTCTTTCTGAAATATACAACTTGGAAGTATTTTTTTTTCTGGAGTGTATATCCTTGTCGGCCTAGATAGGTAGAGAGATTCTCAGTCTATTTATTTTTCCATGACTCAGCCATCAGTTAAAGCGCTGGAGGTAAAGGCAGATGATAAAAAAGGATCTGCTACTACTGTTCTACTACAGTTGCTTACTCTTGATATGATTGCCAATGTAATGTTTCACAATCCAAAATGGGTGATAAAACATGAGATGTTTCATTCAGATGCAACACAATTCACAATGTTACTAATATAAACAGGGAGCTGCTTCTGTATGAGGTGTCAGTATCTGGAAAGGCATAATGTCCATGTCATTGACTTATTCAAGCAAATTTTCAAGGACAAGACAGCATTTCTGGAAGCTAGATGGGTAATGGACAATGAGGCTAAGCATTGGTTGTTTGGAATGCTAGGTAAATGGAAAGGCAACCCATTTAGATATAAAGCTTAATTAGGGACCTGTTGGTGTCACCACTATTAGCATTTTGTGAATCTACAGAAGTTCTCACCCTGCAGTCCACTGTTGTAAATAAATAGTATGTCCCAAACCAATTTTCTAAAGAACCTTCTCTTTTTAAGACTTGGAAGGAGATCATCCTATCCTGGTAAATGATCTGCAGCATTCCTCGGCTTGGCCATCTGTTCCAATGGAAATTTTTTTACTTGCATGCACTTCTTAATCTTTTCTTCTGCTGGTTTTCTCTTTTGGAGTCCTTATAGTGATTGTTTTCATTATTTGGTTTGTGGCCTTTGAATATCAATCTTTATCTCCATTGTATTCTAATGACCGTCCTACACTAGATAAAGGTTGTCTTGTGGGTGGCAAAATATACATTATTCTTTGGGTCAGCATGATCCTCAAAGATTTCCTTAAATTTTGTTTTAAGTGAAATGCATTTTCTCTTCTCTTTTCCCTCAATCATTTTTAGCATCATATAGAAATTCTCTGCTTTTAAGTATGTTTGTGTGCACCTAATTTATATGCAGCCTACAGAGATATACTGTATATTATATAAACCACCAGTGGCCAACCTTCTCATCCCTGAGGCTGCACTTGATTTTGTAACAACTTTTTAATGTTTTAAAACAAATCAAAATGCAAGAAATATGGAGAAAAAGAAAAGATACAGGGAGAATAAAGTTGTCATCAGCAATTCAAAATCATAACTGTAATGTATGGAAATAAAAAGATTTATGGCTGGTTCACAAGCTGAAATGTATTGCTTCTGAGATATATAACAAATAAGTATTTCTATATATACATATCTTAAAAAAATAAGTTCAGTGACAGTACTAATCCCCATTTTTTCCTTATGCTTTGGATTTCTTATGCTTTGCCAAGTCATTCAGTTCATAAGATAGTACTGCTTTCAATGTAAATTAAAAAATATATACAGTTTTTACCCAAGAGAAAAATGGGTAAAATGAGTAATTATGATAAACTGGAATAATATGTAACATAATCACTTTATAATTTAAAGTTTACTTGGCCAGGAAAGATGAAGAAAAGCCATTTTATGTGTTTGACATGTTCAGCAGCATTCATGATAATCATAAATATGTTATATTTAATTTGTATGACATCAGAAATGATAGAAGTTGTTTTAAACTTTAAAATGTGTGGACTTCCAGCTATGCTGGCTAACAAATTCTGGGAGATGAAGTCTATACATCTTAAAGTTGCCAAGACACATCTGCTTTAAAGCTTCAACATTAAACAACAACAGGTCCATTATCAAAGATCTAAATTCAGTCTTGTTCATTTATTTCTAAATTTAACTTCATACTCTTTTCCTTCAGTGAAATATGTTTCCTTGTTTTCTTTTAATTTTAGCATAAAGTTTGCCACAACTAATTGGGCAAAGACATGGGGTAAGGGGCGTCAAAAATCTCTCTCAAACACACACACATACACACAGAAAGAGACAGACACCACATATCAATTCATATGTTTGTATTTATTTAATTATTAATCACATTTCTATGCCGCCAATTTCCAAAGACTCTTGGCAGCTCACATAGGTTAGTGATTATACATTTTTCTTTATTTTACCATTCCTCTCTCAGGTGGTCGACGATGTTCATATCCAGGGCATCCTCCAAGACTCCTGCTCCATCCCGTGATGGGCGAGTTTTTCATACCGACTTTGGTGTTCCATCGCGCCAAGTCGCTCCTCCGTCGATTTGCCGAACAGCAATTTTTCCCTCCGAAGGAGGTCCCCATCAATCTACTTGCATGTATGCCATCGAGTTAATGAGGACTCATGGCAATTGCATGGACAGGTCTCTGCAGTTGCTTTGACAAATTGTCAAATTTTGACAAATTGTCATTGCTGCGTTCCTCCTAGGGCTGAGAGAGAGTGACTGGCCCAAGGTAATCCAGCTGGCTTTGTGTTAAAGACAGAACTCATGGTCTCTGGCCTGTGCATTAACCAATACACTAATATGTCATTAATTAGTTCACTAATTCATTCATACCTGCGTACAGGTATGCACAGATACTCAGAGTATCCTTTGTCACACCCACAAAACAGTTATAACTTCTTAGGACCTTGAGACACTCACCTATATTCAATGAGGAAGAAAAAGAAACTGATGCTGGATGAAATGTGCAGAGACTTCCATGAAATGGAAAGAGAGTGGGTTGCTTATCCTAGGGTGGGCAGATGTGCATTGTTATAAAGAAACAATTCTCTTCCTATAGTCTGCTTCTTTAGAAATTAAGAACATAGGAACTGTTCTGTAGAGTTCAATATTCAGTGTCATATAGTAGTCTAACAGACACAGAAAACTCACAAATTTCCACTACTTGGATAAATTCACCAGGGCCATATATTTAAGGTATGCTGTTTGTGATACAGTAGTAGTACGGATTCTGTTATGGTGGCAATCAATGAAGTATTAGAAGACTTGAAAGAACAGATTAGGGATAGATCATCATAGAGAAAATCTCTATCTGGTCATTAGGAGTTGAAAACAACTTGATGACACATAATAAACCAAGATTAATAATGACTGATAGCCCAATCCTCTTTTGTTCAATTCATTTTTAAAAGTACTGAAATTGACAGGTATACCATATCAAAAGGCAATCAATTTCACAGTTGAAACACATATCCTTAAGTTTATCAGTCCCAAATTTCTTTTTTTTAAATTTTTATAGATAATCCCAAGCTCTAATACCATGAAACAAAAGAAAAATATACATTTCTATACTTTCCATAGTCTGTGTGGGTTTATATAATTCTGTAATGTTGATCCTTAGCCACCTTTGCTCCATGCTAAAAAGCCCAAATTCTTCCTTGCATAAAAGCCAGTACAGCTTCTTCATAATCCTTGCCTTTGTCCACATCTTCCTTCCAACAGGTAGACTTTATTTATCTAAGTGCCATCTGAGACTCTACAGTTGGACATATAGAAATACTCAGTGGATATCACATTTGCAGAAAAATTGAAAATTTCTTTTGCAATGCATCAGCAGCTGTTACAATTCTTATTTATTCAATTGTACTTTTGATGCTTTTGTTTCTGAATTGAATACAATGGAGGCAATACCTCACCAAAGACACATAGAAGTGATATAGATCAAAATAGATCAAAATACATATGTACAATGTATTTTGTATATGTACATATGTGCAATGTACAGATATATATATTTCATTAATTTATTAAGTTATTCTTTCAGGACAAAATCAGCAGATACTCGTTCAGTAAAATGAAGTATTTCTTCCCTTGAAATATTTAAATAGTACTCTTGCAAGTTCTTATTTTTAATTCATTTTAGGTTTAGTGATCAATTAACTGCATTCTGTTGATGACTGAAGTATCCCTCCCTCCTTCCCTTCCTCCCTCCCTCCCTCCTTCCCTTTCATGTTCTATTGATTAATTTTCACAAGCTACAATTTTATCTGTGTAAACACAGGCTCTATACTTTTTTTGAAAAAAAAATAAAGGGTGCAAAATTGGAATCCATTATCAAACAGCATGGCTCTTACTAACAACTTGTGAAAATTAAGAATTTCTCAAAAAGCTATCATTAGAATTTTTTCTCTTCAATAAAGTCACATTAGAAAACAATGTTTTCTTTTATTGGCTTTCTATAGTTATTTTCAAATGAAATAGTATCAATCACACAAGAAAATTTGAGTTGTCTTCCATAATTCACCATGCAGGCTACAAAGCTTGCCTCCCTTAGCATTCAGCACTGACTTTGTTATTCATGTTTGACAGCAATTCCTGGGTGTTATACTGTACCTTTTATACATTTCTTCCCTTTATTTTTGTTTTGAACAGTGTCATACATCAGGCCAAGTTCTATACACTATTGACAAAATGAAGAACTCTATAGACTCACACGAAAGAAAGGGCTAATGCTTAAATTCATTTGAAATTGGCTTATTCCTTTATCAAAAGCACAATTTGAGTTGCAACAAAATACATTTCCTCTTCAGTGCAATTATGAGATCAGCTATCTTACTGCACTTTGAAAAACAAAACAAAATAGATTTTAGGTTGGAGCTCTATTAATTATTCTGTGTTTTCTTTAAAGACATATTTTGTTAAGATATATAGGTCCAATTTTTCCTTGTGACTATATTCGCTTCTTTGCAGTTTCTCATAGAACACAGGAATGACAGCTTCATAATGTTGAAATTAAACATGATCTTGGGAAATCTTGAAAATATAATCAGGATTGGAACTGGCTTGAGATGTGATGAGGGGCTAAGAAATATATAATCCAATCTAAGAACTTCTATATATCCTGGAACTACTAAGCACCAGGACCTGGATAGCTCCTAAAGCGAATGCATTGTGCATAGACATGTGAAGTGCTAAGACCTATGAGTTAAATTCCCAGCAGAGGGTTTGAACCCCGTCAAATTACCTTTGAGTCCCAGATGAGATGGAACCAAATCATTCAGTTCCTGCCTCCTGGGAGTCAATGTAATTGAAAATACAACACTGTTTAAAATAGATTCAAAGTGGTATGACTCCCAGTCTTCACAGCACTTGTGAATACTTGGAGCTAAGCATGCAAAGTGACATGCAGAAAGCATTAAACTCATTGGAAATACTTTTTTCTCTTATACTCATACCTTTAAAAAAACACAGGAGCAGTATGAAAATACTAATGCAAACGAAGATGAAGATGTGGTAGCAGGTCACCAGCACTGCATCCTGACCGACTTTATTTATTTAATTAATTTATATGCCGCCAAAATCCGGAGACTCTCAGCAGCTAACAATACTAAAAACATTTAATTAAAAACATTTAAAAATAAAAAAATAATAAACATATTAAAATAAAATAAAAAACCCGGCAGACTAGCGAGGTGGGCTGAAAGATTTCATGTATAAAAGGGGGGTTGAGGATGGGTAGAAATCCATCAGCCACCTCCATGGTGATCA
>JANHZU010002113.1:105175-116495 GCA_032468055.1 Acrochordus granulatus | reverse complement strand
CAGTGTGATGGGTGTGGGCTTGGGAAGACTCCAGGAGGCAGTGCAAGACAGGGGGGCCTGGCATAATGCAGTCCATGTGGTTGCGAAGAGTCGGACACGACTGTGCGACTGAACAACAAAACTCCTATTTTCCCCACAACAATAACTGTGAGGTAAGCTGGGCTGAGAGAGCATGATTGGTCCAAGTTCACCCAGCTGGTTTTATGGCTAAAGTGACTATATAATGTGTGTATAGATAGGACAGATAGTTAGAGAGAGAGAGAGAGGTAGATATCACAAATATTACTCAAGATGTATACATTTCTTATATATTTATCTTTTTAAAAATATACTCTATTCTGTATAAATGAATCCTATATTTTCATTATAGATCTCTATACAAAATCTATGTCTATAGGTAATCCGCTCATAAGTGACAAGTGAAATTAGGTCTTCAGTCCATTGAGTGAAAGGGGCTATAAATTCATCTTTTCAGTGTTAACAATATCAGTCTTTTGGCTATAGCAACGGCATGGAAAATTCGTTTATGCCATCTAGTTGTCAAATTCCATGTAGTAGTTCTATAGTTAAGAGAATATTATCCTCTGAGAATTTTAGCTTTTGTCACATAAACATATTTATATAATCTATTACTTTCTTTCAAAACTTGATAAATACAGGACATTGTAAAAACATATTCTTTAAAGAAGTCTTATTCTTATTATATTTCTAACAAAATGCTGTTTTTGAGAATCCTTTTCTCTAAAAATGTAATGGAATACAAAAAATTCTAAATATTTTTGTTGTAAAAGTCATAATTTGAAGTCCGTTGACACTCTTGCTATAGAGATTAAGACACTATTCCATTGTCTAGTTGATGTAGGAACATCTAATTCTTTATTCCAGTCATTCTTTACACCTGCATGTCAAACTGATTTACTGATAATAATACGAACAAAAACTATTTGTACTTTTTTCATTTTAAAGGATTTAACAAGTTGCTCTAGTAACTCAGGTCTCTCAGAAGCTGAAAATGCTGCTGATTCAAACAGTGTTGTTAGCAAATGCTGTACTTGTAAATATTACCAAAAACATACTCTGTTAATTAGAATTAACATGATGATAATTGTGTGACTGTATACAAAGGTACATCACAAAACTAAACTTTTCTTCCTGTTTGCTTTTCCTTTCAGAATTAAACCCCAAAAAGGACAGCTATAGAAATTAAATAAATAAAAACTTGCTGGTGTGTTAAAATAAATATAAATAAATTAAAAATGTATGTGGCCCTTCAGAATCTGAAGATAGCTTACAAACTATGCTTACTAGATTGTTGCTATGTTCTGTTGAGTTGAAATCACTCCTTTTATGATGGATGGTAAACAATTCAGTGTTGCCAAATTCTGATCAGACATTCAGTTGAAGGTGATCATGGGGTACAGAAATAAAACAAATTATTTTGAGAATAAGTTGGTATAGTGGAACCTCAGATTGCGAGCCTAATTTGTTCCAGAAGAATGCTCTTAATCTGAATCGCTCTTAAACCGAAGTGAGGTTTCCCATAGGAAACAATGTAAAGTCGAATGATCCATTCCACGCCCCCAAAAATATTCACAAAAAAATTATTTTCAATGGAATTTTGTATAGAAATGATTGTTCCTAATATCTGAAACAAGTAACAATGATTAATACACAATATAAAATTAAGATAAAACAAATTAATTAGCACTTATGGATCCGCTCTGAGGCAGATTCTGGCCATCAGCTGCTGCTCAGCGTGCACTGTCTGGGTGGCCCTGATGGATTGGGGAGGATCCACTGCTGCTGCTGCTTGAGGACAAAACGGCCTTTTCCCTTTTCCCTCGGCGATGCCTTTCTGGGGGTCTTTCCTGGGCAGTTTGGAAATGTTTCTTATCATAACCTGCCTCTGTGCTATGAGAGGAGAGAAGAGATGGGCAGGAGGGGGACAGGCTGGATGGTGCCATGCAAGGAGGAGGGTATATGTGTGTGTGTGTGTGAGAGAGAGAGATAGGGAAGACAGAGGGCCAGTCTTCCTACACTTTGAGAAGAGTCCTGGCTGGCGTGAGTGAGACAAGAGGGAGGAGAGGAGGGGAGAGGGATTGCTTGGAGAATCTAGAACTTGAATCTTGGGAGTTCTTTCTCTTGAATGACTTTTACTTAATTTATGCTTTTTATGAGCTCATCGCACAGTGCTCATCTTGCAAGTTGCTGCTTATTAACCAAATTAAATTTTATTAAAAATGTTTGCTCATCTTGCAAAAATCTCATGAACCGAGGTGCTCACAATCCAGTTTCACTGTATAGTTTAATCCAAGCATATTAAATTGTAACTTTTTGTACAATAAACAGGGACTGTTCATAGATCATATAAGACAGTATGGTATAGTGATATATATTTAAGATTAAATTTAAGTGAATGCAATATTTAATTGAAAGTTGTGTAATGTCAGTAGCAACCTTGTGTATTATCACAGTGATCTCAACAAATAATACCCAAGGAATATATTACAATAGAAGAGTTATTTTCATTTGAGTAGAGGTGTAATTAATTTGCCAATCTAGGTTGATAAAACATATTTTGTGCCCCATAGAACATTTGCATCTTTAATAATTATGCTGAAGCTAGATGCATCTCCAAGCATAAATTTGAGGCTTTGGGGAAAAGGTAATCCATCCAGAAAATGTTGAATATCTTTCATTTGGACAGATAAAGCAGCTCTAATAACAATTCTAGGAAGGTTAACCTTTGGTTTTATGATCATCATCCAGTTTGTTACCATGGCCAAGCACTGACTCAGGATTTCCATTGCTGACTATTTAGTATAAGAATGATATATATGTCTATAGGAGATAAAGCTGAAGTGCTGCATACCATCAGCATATTACTGGAACTTAAGTATTTTAATGCTCTCATTCAAAAGCTTCCTGTAGATGATAACAGGATGAGCAATAGAATTGAACTTTACAGGCTCTACAGAGTAAATGTCATGTAGTTGAACAGAAATTTCCCAATACCACTTTCTGGAAATGGCAATCTGGTACTGAGGAGGATTACATAAACCCTCACTACATTTCAAATATATAACACTGTTGATGGCACTGAAAGCCTCTGAGAAAACGTGAATAATAGGGTTGAGTTCTCCTTGATCCTGTTCCATGGAATTTCAAATGAAGATTTGGTTTCATTCATTCATTCATTCATTCATTCATTCAATTTATATATCCATTTTGCCAGATATTACTCTGAACAGCAAACATAAGATCAAACAAACAACCCCCCACAAAAAAAGAACCCAAAATAGCCAGATAATACAAAAAGAACCTAATGGTACTCAGATCCATGTAACAACAACTATACTAAAAGTCACATTGAAAAATTGCATTGAGAGGCTCATCCATGTCTTGCATTTTTCTTCATGCATTACCTTGGCAAAAGAAAGAAAATCTTTATATTGAGGATGTGAAGGAGGTGGTTTTGTGATGTCTTAAATCCTGTATCCCAAACATGGCATTTGTGGGCATAATGTTCCTGATGACAGATCCCAGATTACTTGCTTCACTTTATTTTTTTTCATGTTAACTTAATTAAAAATAAATAGATATGTTACAAACTAAGCTCCAACTGCAACTATTTCTGACTCAAATATCCCAGAGGATATTTTTAGAAAATAAAATTAGGGATACTTGCAGCCCAGTGCCTTGTTGGAATGTATGCCATTCTACTCCAAAAAAGATTAAGAACATTTTGGGAAATAGAGGGGAATAAAAAGGAGGAATCTTACTAGTTTTCCTTTTTTATTAAATGGATGTTTTGTGATTGGCCACACTAATTATGGTAGCCATTTTGTGAGAAAGTCTGTAACGTGCTTAAATATTCCAAAGGTGTTCAGTGCTCTTTTTGAAAGACCCATGTTATATTTGCATCATAATCAGCTGTTGACTTGCAGAGCAAATTTTGTTTTTTCAGGGTCATATGGAAGGAGATGTTTGGGGTTTAGCTTCTCATCCTCATTTACCTATTTGTGCCACTGTAAGTGAAGATAAAACCTTAAGAATATGGGATCTTTCACCAAGCCACTGCATGCTGGCTGTTCGAAAACTGAAGAAGGGTAAGATTATGACTTTCTCTTTTCCAAATCTGCATATGATTTAAAGTCTACCTAGATTGCAATTAAGTGGCATATGACAATTTGTCAGGTATAAAAGAACAAAATTAATTTATTTTTATTTATTTTAAAATTAATTTAAAAATAATGGAATCAGAATTCTGGAATGAACTACTGACATACATTGCTAATGTTAGTACAGCTACATAAGATAAGATGGCATGTTTGGCAATGAAGCATTAGAATCACAGTTATACAAGAAGACATCTGAGTGACTTGTTGATCCTTAGGTCTAGAGAGTAAGAAAAGGTTTGATGTGTTTTGCAAGGGAGATCTGTAAAATTGTAATATGCAGGAATGATAGAAGAGAACTGCCTTTGCTGAACCCTTGAGGTATATAGGTTAGAAGGTGAGTTGGAGATCTTGCAGCAAAAGGAGAGGGTAAACTATGCAAAACTATAGTATTTTAGTGATATATAGTGAGTGGAAGAAATAGAGTAAAGTGATGGGATACTGGAGATGTGTGGAGAGAGTTGGTGGAATAGACAATGGGAAGGACTGGGTGAGTATAATTATTCCACAGGAGTTGAAATGATTGGGGATTTGTAATGGGGTGAAGCTGGAAAAAGGGAAAAGGAAGAAGATTGAATAACAGCAGGATGTTGGGACAGAAAGAAGTCAGGGCAGTGCCAGCACTCAGGATGGAGAACAGCAATCAGGATCAGCTGGTATAGGGTCTTGCAAACTTTTTGGAGAACCAATTGGCAGAAGGAGAGGCAGAGACTGACGTTTCTGGATTCTCTTTTGTTTTGGTAGCACTGAGAGTTGATAGCAAGAAGGCTGTGCAGTGGTAGATATAGTATGAGTATCCAGAAAGGCTGGGCAGCAATGGATGAGATCAACTAGGAACAATCAGGTTTTCTTGCAGCAGCTGTGTCTCTTGCTATAAAGCCTGGAGAATTACCTAGACCTGTAGCTCTGACCATATTATCATTAGTAGCAAGATCATGCCCTGGATACCTTCTTCCTGGATATTTTCAGCTTCTTCATTTAGTTCTTATTTCCTGGTAGGCTCCATCCAGTATTAACCAGGTCTAACTCTGCTTTGCTGTCATTCAAGACAAGGTTAAGCATGGACTTCATAGAATGAGAACTTATGGATAACTAATTACATGCCAAAAAAAGAAAATATATAGACTAGAGATATTAACCATAAACACTGAATCCTCCATATCTACTTTATTTCTTAATATCAAATGCTGGTACATGGAGGAGGCATTTGTTCACAATAGTTCCTTGAAAACCTATTGAAGGCATCTGGGCTTTCAGTTTGTGCTTCTAATGAAGTAAGCTACAGATCATGTCTTCAGTACAATAAAAAAGTTAAGCCAGACTCATTCTAAATAAAATACTGAGAAATTGCTAAATGCAATTTTTACCAACAAAATTATTGAATGTAGGTCAATTTATTAGAATTAAATACGATATGACTTTTTATTTTTGGCAGGCGGAAGATGTTGCTCTTTTTCACCTGATGGAAAAGCATTGGCAGTAGGACTTAATGATGGCAGTTTCTTAATAGTAAATTCAGATACTTTGGAGGATCTTGTTTCTTTTCATCACAGGAAGGATGCTATTTCAGAAATACGATTTTCTCCTGGTAAGTAATTGTCTTCAGATAAAATGACACTATAATGCTTTATGTGAAGAAGAATTAAGATGAATGTTTATGAGAGTGCATGTCACACAGTGGTAGACTCTGTTCTATATACATGAGGATCTATGCATTCAGTACATAGTCAAAAATTTTTGAAACATCAAAATCTACATCTATAGAAGGAAACATCTTAGATGAACCCATACTGTTTAATGTTGCATACCCACTGGAGCATGCTAATCACTGGTCCATTTAACTCAGTATTGTGTCTATGCCAGTCGTGAGCTGCCCATTTTTTCAACCTGTGTAAAGAGTTGCATTGAAATAATGGTCATCCTTCCATATTAATTTTCTATCCATAAGACAATTGAAATGACATTTCAACTGATGTTATTTTTCATTGATCAGTTAATTCACTGTAGACAAGACTGAATTTGTTACAGTCTTACAATTTTTAGCGTTAGAAATTATTGTGGAATGGAATTCAGTGATCTTTCTTACTAGAGATAGTTTGATATTCTAGAAGTAATAGAAATAAAGGAAAACAGAAATGTTCAGCAATTAATGAGATGAAAGGATATTTTATGTAAATTTCATTAAATGATCCCATAATTATCTGCATTTTAAAACTAAATATTTTAGTTGTGAAAAGAAAGAGGAAAGAAAACCCTGCAGGGGCATATCCATTAAGTCATCAAGAGCTGAACTAACACAAAGGAGAATGTTTTCATGAAATACTTGTTAAATAAAAATCACTTTTTGTGAAATGGGCAGCCATATACATTTGATAAATAAAAATAAAAAATAGTATTAAAATACTTCCAAAGCTCAGAGGGAAAGTTTTTTTGCTTCTGTGAATTGGGTGGTAAACTTTTTCTAATTTAGAGAGTCACTGAAGATTAATTAACCATATTTGCTATCCTTATCATATTTAGTTTTACTTTGTTAGTACTATATTTGCAACTGTAGGTTTTAGCAAAACACATATAAAATTAAAACAATCCATATCTATTTTCTGTTAACTTGATGTAGATGAATATGTGGTAAAACAAGTGGTGTTATTTGTAAAGACCACAAGGAAGATACAGAAGCACATGTTGATAAGTAGCATTTTTCATATTAGAGAGGATATTTATTTACTTATTAAATTTATATGCTGCCAAATTCGAAGTGACTCTTGGCAGCTTACAATAAAAACATATAATAAAAACAGAATTTAAAACAGCTAAAAATCATTAAAATAAACCAACCAGGCCGAGCAGAGAGATAAAAATGGGGAGGTGAATATTAAACCACTAACCACCTCCAAGATGATGTATGCCCATCAGAGCCCAACGTCAGCTGGCAGAGCCAGGTCTAAAGGCTCTTCCTGAAGGTCATAAGGGTGGGCAAGGACCTCTGGGGGCAAGATGTTCCACAAGGCAGGAGTCACAGCTGAAAAAGCTCTTCTTCTAAATCCCGACAGCCAAAATTTCTTGGCTGACAGGATCCAGAGGAGGTCTCTTCCTCTGAATCTGGCAGTGGGACATCGCCATTGGGGTGAGACAGTCCTCAGATAACCTGGTCCCATGCCATGAAGGACTTTAAAGGTCAAAACCAACATCTTGAATTGCACCTGGAAGCAGACTGGCAACCAATGCAGCTCGCAGAATAAAGGTGTAACATGGGCTGTTCTTTTGGCCCCTGCAATCATCTGTGCAGTTGCATTCTGTACCAGCTGCAGTCTCCGGATGCTCTTCAAGGGTAACCCCGTGTTTCAGTAATCCAGAGTTGAGATGATGAGGGCATGAGTGACTGAGTGAAGGGAGCTCTGGTCTAGGAAGGGTATAACTGGTGCATGACATGCAGTTGTGCAAAGGCTCTCCTAGCTGTGACTACCACCTGCTCTTCAAGCAAGAGTCGTGAGTTCAGGAGAACCCCCAGATTACGCACTGGGTCCGTCTGGGGTAGTGCCACCCCATCAAAGTTAAGGTTGTTTAAGTCCCAGAACCAAGTCCCCCAGACACCCAAAGCCACTCAGTCTTGCCAGGGTTCAACCAAAGTCTGTTGTCCATGTGGACTGCTGTAATTTTATATGAATTTTGCTAAAACCTATGGCTGCAAATAAATGTATATTGTCCACTCTTCTCTCAGTGGTAGTTCTTTCGTACCATCAGTGTACATCTCCAATAATCATGAGATTGTCAATCACAGAGCAGTTTCAAATTCATTCATTGCTATTGTCATCTTTAATTGTGAGGTAGTCATATGAAAAATCTGCTTAAATTTATTTTAAAAATCCTTATTTAAATGTGAGGCAATCCAGATTTTGCAGAAATACACTTCCCAACTTAATTAATGAAAGAGGAAATTAGCCAACCATAGATTATGATGTTTTTGAAAAAAATCAATAGTAAATATATAGTCTCTTTTGAGTCAAGTATGATTCAATGACACCTTCATGAACACATCCCTCTGTTGTTGGCAACAGATATGATTTATGATGTTTTTCAATTTCCTGCAGCTCTAATATTTCCAGTGATCTTTCATTCAAATATCAATCAGGCCATCTTGCTTAATATCTGAGTCTAGACAAGGTGATCCAGATGTTGGCACCCGTGGAGGGCACTAACTGTAGAATACTGCAAATGATATTATAGCATTTACTTCCTTATAATTGCATTGCAGGTGCTGGAAAATACTTAGCTGTAGCCTCATTTGATAGTTTTGTAGATATCTACAATGTACTGAGCAGTAAAAGGGTTGGAATCTGCAAGGGAGCTTCCAGTTACATAACCCATATGGATTGGGACATAAAAGGTAAGGAAATACAATTACCATGAAATGATTATTCTGTTGTTGCTGGTGGGGTAAATGACAACTAGTGGCTGGCTGAATCAAGTGATATGCAGTAATTGATGGAGCTGTTTGGATATAATTGTCTTCTTATTGTTGTTCAGTCACGCAGTCATGTCTGACTGTCTACCATCTTCTTTTCTTGAACAATGCTAAGGATACTTAAATACAGTGAAATTACACCGATTCTAATTTTCTGAACATATTCTCTAAGAGTTCTGTAGTGAAGGTCACCAATAAAGCATTTCTCCTACTTTAGTTCCCCACTATTTTTCCTAGTGTGTTTTGCTTTTTTATAATGAAGCCTATAGGTGGGGACTTTTGCCACTGATGTTTTATATCTCTTGGGGAGCCTATTTTGGCTGAAGAATTTAGTCAAACATATAGATTGAAAAGATGTTTGAACATGTTTGTGTTTTGAGCAAAATGAAATTCTCTGGGAAGTTGAAACAATTCTCTTCTGTGCTCCTGAGTCCACAAAGAAAAACAATCCTGGTGAGCTGGCTGGTTTGCCCAGATGCTGAACTGCTGATTATTCTGTGGTTTGTGATTTGGCAAAAAGCTGCTTTCTTCCTTCTTGGCTTTGGGAGTCAAATGTGGTGAAATGGACGTTTAATCTCACTGCTGCCAATCTGCTTGGTGATTGTACAACAGATACAAAACAGCAATGTTTCTACAGTCTGTTTGATGCTGCTGAATACTGCTATGGCATGGGAAATTGCATATATCATAGCTGTTGAAGGAAGTTTCTGTCCACCACTCACCCTGATTCCAAGCATTGTCCATGATTACACTTCTACAATTTAGAAAATATAAAGCTATGCAGAGTAAGTTTCTGGTAATACTGAAAGATTCCTGAATAATTTCCAAATAGTAGTGATAAATATTCTGAATAATGCCCTTAATAAGTGTCATATTACCTAACTATTTGCTTACATTACCATCTTATACTGTTGTCTTGCAAATATATTGAGAGCTGCTGTACCAAGTCAAATTCCTTGCATGTCCAACCATGCTTGGCCAATAAAAGTATCTGTAATAAATATTGTTTGAACAATCAAGCTTTTAGTACGATAATCAGTGAATGTATAATTTTGTTTCTTTATGTTTTCAGGCAAGCTTCTACAAGTCAACACTGGTGCTAAAGAACAGTTATTTTTTGAAGCTCCACGGGGGAAAAAGCAGATTATTTCTACTGCACAGGTAAAAAGGTACCCATCATTTGGTTTAGTTATGTTTTATTTGGTCATTTGTATGATTATTTTTTTCTGGAAAATTCAATTTCAGATAAAAAGAAAAATATTTTTTATTATAATCGAGCAGAAAGCGGGGTTTTAAACATACCTAACACAAACATTTGTGATTTGAATGGTACTTCTCAGTATTAAAATGAAGTAGAATATGATGCTTTCTTTCTTCTCTTAATTTGTATTGAGGCCACAGCATAAGTGGAATCAGGTTATATCTCTTTATAAAGAGAAAATTTATGAGGTTATATCTTCATATAAATAATGCTAAATGATAAAGAAAGCAGCTAATTGCAAGGATTATATGAAAAACAAATTGAGGATTTTTATGAAATATATATTTTTTTCAACAAGGCAAAGCCTTAGATGCTAAAAATCCATAGTTTTTCCTTTTTCAAATTGTATAAATTTAAATTGACTGTGTAACATCTTAGTTAAGTTTTACTGGATCTTGAATTTGTTTTGGGTAATCTGCTGCACTGAAGTTTTCTTAAATGCCAATGAAATTTGAAGAGATACAATGTTGGCAGAATGGTGACTATGAAGAGTAGTGTGCTCCTGGAAAAATTCTTTGATGTCTTCTAGATTCCCTATCTCTTATGCTTCAAAAAAATGCTTATTTTTTGTTAATAAAAAAGTGAATATGAATTTCTACTAAATTTATAAGAATATCTCTGATTTTACGTGGCCCACTTTTTATTCTTAAAAAAAATGATGGATAGAGGTAGCCCAGTCTTCTGTTTGGAAATATACTCCTCTGCAAAATAAAAAGTTTTATGAACTTATAGGTTACTGGAGATCTAGAGAAGGAGGTGGGATATATGATAAATGGGTGTTTTTGACTGGCCTTACCCTTACTGGCAGCCATAATTAATAATGTGTTTTCCCTTTTTGGCAGCCATTTCTTGAGCATATCCAGAATATAGTATCATGTCAAAAAAAAATATTGTCTTTTCTAGGATACTGATTCATATCTACTGTGTGATTATTTTTCTCTATAAACCCTGAAATTGTTTTCCTATTACTAAATAACTTTTATTTCCATGCTTAATTAACAAACTTTGATTGTAAAAAGTGTTAGTATTATTTCTTCCCAGAAAGCTAGCACCCTTACTTAATATTATGGTTTGCATCATTGAAATGGCACAGTAGTCACTGGAAACAAGCCATTAGAAGCTACAAATAAGCACTTAAAGAAATTTAATAGAACAGCATAGAATAGCATCGTGTGTATTGCTGTGTTGCCCTTTCAGGGAGACTCAGAAACTCATCTCTATGAATTCAATTCAAATGCTATTAGTATGATTTACACTTATCACCAGCAAGACACAGGAAGTCAAGGTATGTCCAGGAAATCTGTATGATTTCCAAATAAAACATACCGGTTTATTTCAAACTTGTTAATACTCTCAGACAAAGACTGGTCCACCCTAAGGACAAAATTCCCAGTTACAGACAGAGCAATGTTGTGTACT
>JANHZU010002113.1:93687-105075 GCA_032468055.1 Acrochordus granulatus | reverse complement strand
ACTTTGTTGCGATGCAATTACCCTGGACGAGTGAGAGTCTTCACAGACAAATAAAAAAGTTCTTTCCAAAACTTTCCTACAAATAGATAACAAGAGCATAAAAATCACCAAGGCTGCAGTCCTATCTGCATTATATAAAAGTAAGGTCTAGTTAATCAAATAGGGCTTATTTCCAAGAAAATATTCCCTGGATTGTGCTGTAACTACTGCAGATTGGTTTTTCCTGCAGTTTATCCTCTATCATTCAAGCCAGCCATGTAAGCAGAAGTTATCAGACATAGTGACTGTCCAAAGATGCTTCTAGGTCATGTGGCTGGTATGACTACATGCCAAGGCACACAGAGGCTGTTACCTTTCCCACCAAAGTGGTACCTATTTATCTACTTGCATTTTTATATGCTTTTGAACTGCTATTATGTGGAGGCTCTTGGGTCTTGAACTTGAGCTGCCAATCTTCCAGCTCATAAGCCCAGTGTCTTAACCACTGTACACTGTGCAACTAAACTAATATTCTGGGTAATAATTATATATATGCATCATATTTGGTCAAATACTAATCCTTGGAAAAAGTGGGTAAATTCAGAATAGATGTTCATTCCCTCAAGGTGAAATCAGAGAATCTAAAGTGAGTTTTTGGTTTTTAGCCTCAAGGAAACTTCAGACCTCATCTATTACTGTAGAACTTGGGCACCAGAAAAGAAAGGACTCTAGAAGCTGCAGCCCCAAAAAGACACAAATGTTTGTCATATATGATACAGGGGGGAAAGAAGGGAGACTATTTGATTTCAGTGACTGGCAAGAATGCTTCTAAACCAGAGTAATCTTTGTGATCAGGTTACTATCTTTGTAGGCTGAAAAGATTTCTTGGGCGTCCTGGACAAGTGTTTTAGGTACGTGCTGTGAAGGAATATGGCCAATAATTGGAGAAGTCACAGATGTAACTGCTTCGTGCCTCAGCAGTGATAGTACAATCTTGGCAACAGGAGATGATTTTGGATTTATAAAACTTTTCCGCTTCCCTGCCAGAGTAAGTAAAAAGGAATTGGTACATGATAAGATAATATAATCCTGTAGTTTTTACATATAACAACACACTATCAAGAGGCATATGCAATATTTATATACAGATAGATGGATAAACCCTAGTTGTCATAACTTTCATTTTACTTCTTTTGTTAAAACTGTTTCAAAATGCAAATATTCATTTTATTAAAATATTAGGAACTTCATGCATTTGTCAAAGTAGAAAGTGGGAATTACAAATATTTGAGAATTTACTTTCTGTTTTTATGAGAGAGAAGACAAATTCTTTATCAATTCACAATTTTAATGGCTTAAAAACCAGGTCTCAAGAAACACATTAAATTTTCATCATATTACAGCTGTTAATTATACTTGTCATCTGTCTCCTATGTAACCTGGAGCCTGTTTCTTGATGGTATTAAAATCCATGGTAATATTTCTGCTTGATAACCATATATGTTTATTTTTATGTATGTTTTATGCTCTATGCTGACCAGAGTTACTTATTGAAATGGATGGCTACATAAATTAATTAAATAAATAAAACCTGCATCTGCATAACCATCCTGTCTTCCCCACCCCACCCCAGTTTAAAGCATATATCGGTCAAACTATTCCATGCATTTAATTGAAGTAAGTTTTGGTTCACAACAATTTTAAAATAAACAAATAAAATTTGTTAGTCTGAAAAGATACTACAAGACTTTCTAATTTATAGCAAACACAAATTCATCATTATATGAAGATATGGATTTATTGTGCATGGAGAAGGAGCAATATTTTCAACAATGGAAAGATAAAATTACTCCAGTCTTAACAATTGTTGATTGTAAATAATGTACATGGTTCAATTTATGGTTCCATTTATGTACATGGCTCATTTCTGTCAACGGTGGAAAGATATATTATTTTGTGTAGTGGAGCTTTATAATTTATTTAAAAATTGGACTGAATCATATATTTTGTGTATTATACTTTTTGTGTATAAATTTTTCTTTTTTCTTTCTTTTTTTCCTATAATAATTTTAAAGGAAGAGAAGTCCATGCATATTCTAAAATATTCAGAAGCATTCCAGTCAAGCTCTTTTGCTATGTTCATGATTAGGAATAGTTGTGATTCTACCTTATTATAAGGTAGAATGTTCAAAGACTAAAGTTTGTGCCTATCTCAAGATTATTTTGTTGGAGATCTGCAAATTCAGGTTTTAATCTAATACTTCATTTGTTTTTCTATCTGCTCTCATAAGAATCTTAATACTGTCTTTGGCTATATAAATTGATGAATCTGTAGGTGAAGCAAAAAGAAAGTGATATGTGTTTTATAGGTAATTATTTTTATTTAATTGTGAATTAAACAATATTTATTACTTCTGTATTTCATATTTAGGGAAAGTATAGCAAATTCAAAAGATATGTGGCTCATAGTACACATGTGACAAATGTTCGCTGGACTCACGATGACAGTTTATTAGTCAGTATTGGAGGTGGAGATATGTCACTAATGCTGTGGACCCATGAGATGGAGGGTCATCGAGAAAGTAGGCAGTGTGATAGTGAAGAATCTGATCTAGATTCTGAAGAAGATGGGGGTAAGTACCCATACCAATTTTAAAGAGTAGATTTTTTTCTTTTCATAAAATCTGCAGAATGAAATAACGATGCCTGTTTAGGTTGCAGTGGTTAATTTTTATTGGTTTTGGACTATACCAAGGGAAAGTACTATTGCTATAAATATTTTTTTGGCTTTTTGTTTGTTGTTTGTATGTAGAACATTTATTTGTTTAGCATTATGAATATTAATTCATAATTCTTAAATGACATAAAGTATAACTTGTAACTTTACTGAAAACTGTTCTTTAGACTAAAGGGAACAGAAAGGTTCTTTCTGTTATTTAAAATACTATATTAGAACCAGACTACTGAGTTTATTGTCTGTGATAGTCTGGAAAAAGGACCCTTATATAAATAATATAATAACTAGCTATTTCTTAGCTCCAATAACTATTACAGCTGTGAATATTTTATTAGGATATGACAGTGATGTCACAAGAGAAAATGATATTAATTACACCATTAAAGCCTTATCAACCAACATAAGACCTATGTTTGGAATCAAGCCTCATCTACAGCAAAAAGAGCCTTCAGCTGATGAAAGGTACTTCTAACTTAAAAAAAAACACCAAACTTTTATTTATTTATTTACTATATGGCCATTATCTTGCCATAGCAACACTAGGCAGCTAACAACATATAAAAACAATGCACAAATTAACAACAAATCCCAGCCAATACACAATATAAAGCCTAACTGATATATAAATATCTAATTCTGTGGAATAGCATTATAAAAAATTATGTGTAACATCAATAAAGGGGTTTGTTGCTTATTTTTCTTTGGCTTTATCTTTGATAATGCTTTGTTTAATGGGCATAGACTAAAAAAGCTAGTTTTCATTAGAGATTGTCACATAAAAAATAGTGATAAGCTGCTTAGACTTAGGAACAATGGTTTAGTTAATGACCTAATGGGTCCCATTTCAATATTGTCCCAATACAAAAATAATTTGTATTTCAAAATGTGGTAATTGAGTCCTGCTGCATTTCACATTTGCAGTTCTCCTGAAAATTCATCTGAATGCACCCCTGGATTTTAGCCATGAACCTTAGCCTTAAAATCCTGCGTGGCATCATTAAATAAGTTGACCAATGCCAAACAAAAAGTTCACAGTAACTCTAATCTTAAAATGGGAATGTTTGTGATAATATTTCTTCTACCAAGCCTAATAGTAAATTCTTTCTTCATGCATTATTCAAGCAGACATTTGAAAGTGTCAGTTCTAGCACAGCTGGAAGCAAAGCACTTGAGATTTATGGGAAATTTTTATAGGAAGGCTGAAAAAGAACAACTCTAGTACAGAAGAATTTCTGTAGAAGTAGATTCACTCAGAGACCATAGTCTCCTTGAACAGTACATGGATGAAGAATCTAATACATTCAAAATATTTTCAGGTGGCACTGGGAAAATAATTCTTTATTTCTAAATGATTTACAGAAGCATACAATACATTATACATTCTATTTCCATTATGCTTTACATATGCATTTTATACTTAACGTCTTTGTTCAAAATCTACCTTGAAAATCAATTTTACTAATAACAAAGTATGAAGGTTATGTTAATGTCTTATTCAAATATATCTTCTATAGAATACTATTCATTTTAAATATTAGTGAATCAAACTGTTTTAAAAATTGTATAAGTTGAGGCAGCTATCATATCTTCTTAATTAATTTCAGTTCTCTTTTTAGTACATTTACAATGTATATTATTTATATTTTAATTTTCCTGTTTCTTTTTTATGCTTGCTGTAAAGGCAAGGAGTTGTGAGGTGAGTAACTCTTTATAAAATCACTATACATTATATTTCAAGTCAAATCTCTAGAAAATAAAACAAGGTTTGAACTTAGATAAATTGTATTATTTCTAAATAGGGGTCTAAGGTATACTATGTTGGAAAGATACATTTCCTGTAGGCTGTGTTTGCAGAATAATTCGAATGTCAGATTACCAGGTTTTAATCTCCAGCAGAGTCACCCTGTGATTGCTGAGGCACCATCAACTGTGTATGTCAGAGATTATTGTATGTATGAGTTTCTTTCCTCTGAAAGTGAGAGTATGATATTTGGAGGGAAAATTTTACATAATATCTTTCTGCCAACTTTCAGGCCAGCAGTTTCTGCAGTCAGGAAATCACTTTCTTGAAATATTCCAGATACAATGTGCTGAGGCTGGATGATTACTGGAAGTATTAGATTCTAGCCCCAACTACCTTACCTATCTGCCCTATATAAGTGTAGGGCAGCTTTGCTTTAGTGACAATTTAATAAAAATGTCTTTTGTCCATGCACAGTCAGACAGTGTGATGAAGTAGACCAAGCATTTAAGAAGATATGTTTCCTCAGTGCTTTGAGCAGTAGTTTGTGGATCCTTTAATGGCTTCAGGAAAGGATTTGGAGAATGGTTTGAACAACCTGTATGTTTGTGTTTTGTTATAGCCTGGCTGTTCTGTAAGCCAAGAGTTGTCTCTCATTCTCTAGGCTGACAATTGAATTGGCTATGGAATATTACCAGGGAGAGTTGGAAAGAAGCTTATTTTAGGAAAAAATCAGATGTTATGTTGAATAAATTACTGCCTTGCATATCTTTACTGCCTAAAAACATATCTGGAGAGTACAGTTGTCTTTGAGAGGAGTACAAGAAGGAAGGGTTTGAGTCATGTTGGTTATGAATTTTGACTATGAATATTGATCATATTATTAAAAAGAGTAAGGAAGTTGCTGTGGTTCTCCTAATCAGGTTCTCCTAACATTTTTTACCCAGAGCAAATAATTGCAGCAGGATTTATTTTTTAAAACTTATGTATATATTTATGCATGCATCCAAGCAATTTAGAGGCTTCTCAACTCCAAAAAGACTATGAGTGGTTAAAAATAAAAAATATGATCATAAAAGCATAGACTTCGTTCATCTGGAAGAGAACACTACTTCATCAGATAAAATTCTACAGGGGTCAACACCCACCCTAGTCCAAGCTCTGAGGGAACAGCCAGGTTTTAATGACATTTAGAACACCATCAAGGTGAGAACCATATCAATATCTGGACTGATAAGAGGGCAGGTGCCTTATCAGAAAAAGTGTGCTTCTTATGTACCAAGAGATGACATTGTTAAATTGAAAGGAACTTGAGCACACCAATCCTGCCCAATCTTACAGGATAGGTAGAAACTATTGCAAATAGGCAGTCCCTCAAATAACCAGGCCCAATGCCATGAAGAACTTTATAGGTAGTTCCGCTATCTTTAAATGTACCCAAAAGTTACAAACCAAAAGATAATTTGTAACCAGTGCAGCTTGTGGAGTAGTAGTATCACATAGACATACTAAGGCATGCAGATTATTGCCTGGTAGTAATAAGCTGTAATTTCTGAATGATTTTCAGGGGCAGCCCCACATAGATCACATTGCAATAGTCTACTCATAAGTAGTGTATGCACTAGTGCATGACTGACCATCTAGAAGTCCTCCTGGCACAATTGGCACAGGTGCAGTGGTGCAGTGGCTTAATGACGCCAGTTGTGTCAACCAGAAATGGTTGGCACTTTGGTGGTTGAAGCTGCAGCACTGCATGACAGGGTGAGTCCCCATCACTTGCCTTCAGCTCCTGCCCACCCAGCAGTTCAAAAGCATGCAATATTGTGAGGAGATGAATGGGTACCCCTTTGGGGGGGAAACTGGCCAGCAGCGATGGAAGCCACAAGTTGGCATTGGACTTGCCTGCCTCAGGGGTGGAGCAGGATCTGCAGATGTGAACATCGTCAGCCTGCAAGGGGGCAGGGTTTAGAAATGTTTAATGCTTGTAAGCTGCCAAGAGTCTTCAGAGATTGCTGACATAGAAATGTAAAGTTAAATAAAAAAGATAAATCTGCGCAAAGGCTTTCTTGGCTATAGCTGCCATCTGCTATTTAAACAAGATCTGTAAGTTCAAGAAATGCCCAGGTTATGCTACTCCATCCAAGATGAAAAGTTCCCAGAGTTGGAGAACCCAAATATTGACAGCAGCTCAGTTTCATTAGGATTGAGCTTGAGTTTGTTCCTCTCCAATCAGATCCACACAGCCTCCAACAGTGGGATGCAACACCAATGGCTTCATTTGAGCAGCTCAAGATTGAAATCTATAATTGGGTATCATCAACATACTGACAGTATTTTACTGCAAATTGACAGATGTCCAGCAATTTAATGTAGACGTTAAGCAACAGGAATGGCAGGCCCTGAGACATCTCACATGGGAAGGGATGTGGCTTGACCTCTCCCATCCATCAACACTGACTGGAACTGGCCAAAGGGAAAGCAGGAGAACCACTGCAATATGGTGCCTTGAAATCCCAATCCCCACAGTTGGTTCAGAAGGTTACCAAAAACCACTGAGAGATCAGGAAGGATGGTTGTATCATTGCCATCCTGACTTCACCACAGGTCATTGGTGGAGAACCAGTTTTGAAGTCAGTTTCAGAAAATGGCAAATTTTGAGTCCGTGGTAGAAAAATGATGCTGGGGGTAAGCATGCAGAGCATCAGGGTGAAAAAAAATTCAATTTGAATACAAAAATAAATCCTGGCATTGGATTCTGAGCAGAATTTTATGCTTAGAACCAGTTTTGGAGTGTCTTTTAGAAAACTGCTGATTCTTTGGGTCCCAAGGAGGAAAATCACTGACCTAGGAGTAGGTGTGCAGATCAGCAAGTGAAAACAATTTGAACCCAGATCAATGTTGTCTCCATAATATATCCTGGTCTGATGGCTGACTGAAACAAGTCCAGATAACCTGTATCCTCCAGGATCCTCTGGAGTTGCTGCCTGATCATCTTTTCAACATTCTTCCATAAAAAGGGTACTTTGGAGACTGGATGAAAACTGTCCAGAATTGTTAGACCAACCAGTGTTGGTTTCTTGGGGCAGGTTGCATCACTGCTTCCTTTAAAGCTGGAGGAATCACCCCTTTTCACAAAGAAACTGATACCACTACATGGACCCAACTACATGTCACCCCCAAGGCTACTTTAACAATCCAGAACAATCTGAATTGGTAACTGAATTCCCCATTTTAAGGATCTTTTCTATTTCATGAATGACAGGCTCAAAATCAGCCCAGGTAAACCTACAAGACCATGTTTCAAACACCTCAGCCGGACTTTTCAGTAAAAGTAAAACTTTGAATAGATCTGAATGACTTTATTCACAAGTTAGCAAGAATATTCTTCATAGAAACCCTGTGAACTCCACCAGGAAGGAACAAGTCACCTTAATCAGAGCCAGTGGATGGATATTGGTGGACACAATAAGAATGGAGAAATAACATTTTGCCATCCATATTACCACAATGTAATCCTAAAGATGGGCTTACTTGTGTTTGGTCAGATTTGTGCTTTGCTTTATGTTCTCTGACTGATGCAGATGTTCCATTTTCTGATGCATGTTTCATGGAAGCAAGGCTACATCAGACATCTGGGCTACATCTTTGTTATTATAAATAAAAATCTAGTATCAAGTAGTGTTCTTAAATTATTGCAATCTAGAGGGTGTTGTACTGCCTTCAGATTAGACATTCCTAGTGCATTTTATTGTTTGATGAAACTAATTCCTCTATTGGCAGAAGAATTTTAGGAAACTATTGAAAAAGTGAAATGAAAATGATACCGAACAGGAGTATTCCTATGAGGAGATTAAGTAGTAGATGGAACTGGTTGGAAATTTAGACAATGGAATTTGTGTATTGTAATTTGGATGATATAAACATTAGATTAATTGCATAGTATTGTGGAAAAAGATGGCATATTGCAAACAGGTGCATCAAAATCCTCATCTTTACAGTTTCTCCCAAAAGGATTGCTGCATAATTAAAAGATATTATGGACTGTTCTTATTTTCTTCCATACCAATTTTATTGTGCAAAGAAAAACATTGAATAAGTGATGGGGAAAAGATGGAAAATGTATCAATGGAAGATGGCTGTCCCTCATGAAATTCTGTATATGAGGCAAGGTGACTGCATAAAGGCCCATATGGAAATGTTCTGTTTTGCTGACATTACAGTTCTGTTCAAAGGTTCTTTCTCAGAAAAATATTCAGAGGTTCTGAATATTTTAAGTGACAGTAAAAAGCATGGAAATCCACATATTGTTTCCTCTTCTGGTGTCTTTCTTGATATGGTAATAACTGAATAAATGTTACTCAAGTTGCTTGAATTTGATTGTCCATCACTGGAGATACATAAATGTATTTATTACATTTATATGCCACCCAACTCCCAGCAACTCTGGCAGTTTAGAAGTGGTTCCTTCTAAAGATTCTTCCTTCAGCCTCTTGGTAGTGATCCTTCCAAGTGATACTTTTGAGGAAGTGATACTTCCTCAAAAAATCTTTTAGACACAGGCATTGTACTGAAGAGAAATTAAAAAAGAATTCTATATAAAATCTTTTCTATTATGAGGAAAAAATACTGATTTTTTTCCAAAAGTGACTTTTTAATATATCAGTTTCAAGCCAGACTAGAACAAGTAATCATTTTCTTTTTCCTATCTGCTGCTGAAAAGAGGTTCCAGGTAATTATTTTTCATCCATCTGCTCCATATTTCCATATATTACCTTTCATTGCCCCACAAAGCTATCTGCCATTGTAGTGTCATTATTTATTTATAGCTGCACTTACCAACATTTATTTATTTATTAAATTTATATGCCGCTGAAATCCGGAGACATTTATCATGCTATTTTACTTGCATACATAAATAAATCTTTGCAAAATAGATGCTATTATGTGCACATACTTAAAATGAAACTAGAGTATGAAATTCAGTGCATTATCAAAGACTTGTAACTTCACATTTATTTTCAAGAGGTGAGAGAAACCTCTGTCTAAGGATAAAACAGATAATAGCTAAATCAAATAAATATGCAAGAAACTGCTTCTCTGTGGTCTTCTTAAAGAAGTATTTAATGGTATTTCTTTCTCTATCAGAGAAACATTTTGCAATTATTCTTTCCATCAGTAGAAGACAAAGTCTTCTTGCAACCTGATTCCTATGCTGGCTACAAGTGGAGGGGAGAAGAGCTGCCAATTTTGCAGACTGCATCTGTCTCATAATTAGGAAATAAAAGACAGAAAGATAGATAGAATTGTATTATTGTCATAAAGCTGTAGCAAGCTGCAAATAAAACACATTAAAAAAACAGGGTAAAACTTTTAGTTTATGGTAGATTTATCAGTGAGCCATCAAAGAATCCCTAATTTTACAGGCAGTATTAACAGAATTTGGCCACATTCAAGAAAACTAAATCATACTGATTGATAACAATAAATGTACATCAAAAATCAGGATTTCCTGTATATTTTATCAGGTAAGGCATTATAAGAGAGGTCCTAGGATCCTTATAGAAGGTACAGTATAGCAAGATATGAGCTATAATTCCAATAGCCTCTTGTCTATAGGGGCACAGCTTAACTCCTAAGGAATTCTTTTACATTGGCCTTCCAACATTCTTGTCGGGAGAACACTGAATTGTACTAGTGTTCTTGGAAATTTAGAGATGGTTATCTGATAGAAATATCTAGCTGGTTTGAAAAACATTTTGGGTAGAGCAAACTACTTTTGGGCTTCCAGGTCTTTCATACATTGTTTAAATGCACAAGTTTACACTCAAGACCCCTCCCTGGATACGCTGAGATGTTAGAAATTTTGTGAAAGTATCCTGGTCCGTACTGATTCATAGTTGTGCTCAATAAATAAAAAATGCAAACCTGTGAGGGAAAAACAGTATCTTCAAACCAGTCTACTATGATGCAGGTGCACACACCAGTCTACTGTGATGCAGGAGCACGCACATTGGTTAGCCCTGCCTCCTTTCTTAATGCTACTTTTAGAATATAAGAGGCTAACTGGAAGGTACCCTTAGGAATTCAGATTAGGCCCATTCAAAAGGAGCAACCTCAGCTGGGCACTGAAAGGTAATTGCACCTCGCTAGAAGGTGCTTCAATGCTCTTGGGATGTACTGCATTCCTCTGCTAGAATGAAAGGACTGAATTGCAGCCACTGCTTTTTGAGCATTTAGCATAACATTATATTGGTTTGTACTGTGTTTGGTGGAACTATGGAACACCATGCTCAAATATTGAAAGGATTTTATCTGGCCATTTAACCTCCAGTCATGCAATTTGTATTTTTTGTAAAAATCAGAATCTTAATTTTGGTGTAGCTGATTTTGAGTACTTCCTCAAGACAATAATTGGCTAGGGCCCTCAAAGCTCATTTAAATGCCATTAAAGCTCATGATATAAGTACTATGTCGTCTGCTTACCACAAGATTGTAATGTCTCTGTTCGCTAGTTTTCTGGGGATAATGTTCTAACTGATTTATTTTGGCCACAAGTGGATTTTCAAAATATACAGAGTAAAGTAAAGGTATCCCTGTCATATTCCTTTATAAGTTGGAATCTCATTCATGTAGTGACTTTGCATACTGCATTGGGCTTTGATTCTGGTGTTCTTAAAGAGATTGTGAACTATAAAGGGTTTTATAATCTTAGTCCTACTTTGGGAACTAGACAGAATAAAGAACCAGAATCAATAAATGGAACATATAATACTGAGCCTGTTCTAGATGTGCATTTTTCAGCCAGAAGATGAAGTATATGAGCATGATTATATATCATGGGTGTCCAACCTTTCAGCTTGCCTGGGCCACACTGAGTGAAGAATTGTTTTGGGCTTCATATAAAACATATAATAGCTTTTATACATACTTA